>JAXIVJ010001128.1:0-152256 GCA_036785665.1 Chirona hameri
CGCTGATGCAGTGACACTTGGATCGATCCATGTTTAGCTCGCCTCCCCGTAGTTTGCCCAACTGATGTCATTCAAGTTAGTGAAGTTGTTTGGGAGATATATTTGGGAGAGATAAGTTTTAGTGATGTTAGGTCATGCCATTTTTGGTGGTAAAACGATAAGTATTTGAAAAGCCGTAGAAAATCGAGTTGTAAAGCAAATTGCAAAAGAAGTAAATGAAAGAAAAATTATTTTTTCTTCAAAATGGCTATCTCGGATTTATATTTTTTTAGTTTTTGACCCCCCCCCCCCCCCCAACTGATTTGTTTAGGAAAAATCCCACAAAATAAAATTTCAAAGATATAACAAAATGGAATATATATATTGGATAACCAAGTATGAACGATACCCATACCAAATTCCAAAGTAAAATCTTAATTTTTGACTGACTTATGGCTCCCAAGTATGATTAACTCGTGACGTAATTTGTTGAAATTACATTTTATGGCTTTTAATTACCAGATACAGGCAAATAAATGCCACCACTGTATTTATTAGACAAAACTGGTTTAGAAACATGATCATTTTTATTAACATTAATCAATTTCAAATTTTGACCTTATGCAACCTGACATTGACCTGAACTTCGCCTAAGGGCCATTCATGGGGTCAGGGTGTAAAATTGGTTACTACTATCAAATTATATGTGTAAAATAATCCATAAAACATGTGTCGCATGACTTTCGTAGACCTTTTGCCAATAGTTATATTTTCTGACCTTCCCTTGACGGCTTGAGCTTTGCTTACAATCTCAATTTACCTTATGCGGAAGATGCATTATGCCTCTGAGAGCATTGTGTGCCATAATAATCGCAATATAAGGCTTTAAATGGAAAGTATAGCAAATCAACCCCAATACCTCGATTTTGCCATTTCATCTGACCGTGATCTGACATGTGACCTTATTTTGAACATTCCACGTATGGTTTACGTGCGTCTCATTGAGAGCTTTCGATTCCTTACTTGCGCGTCTCGCTGCGGTTATTGGTTCGGAAGATAACGAGGTGGCAGAATATGCCCGCACCCCAGTTCGGCTGAATACCCCATGGGGGGGGGGGGGGGGCATGACCCTTTTGTGATCGTAGGTCCGACTGCGGGTCACATGATTCACAAAATGTACATAATTTTTTATTCGTCGAGCTAACGACATGTAGCCCGGAGAAGCAAAACAAAATAGTGTCGCAACATCGGGAAACTAAGTTGCATACGTGGATAAACAAGGGGCAAAATCTTGTGTTACGACAGTTGAGTCGTTGTTATTGGGTCGCGCCAATCAATCCAAGGGGATTATAAAACGTTTACAGCGTCAGTCACCGATTTTTACATTTGGTCTCAAGATCAAGTCAAACCTCCTGTTTCCCAGAATCAGGTCCATTTTGACCTTACAGAACTCATTCAAGGCCAAACTCAATGTCAAAGGACGGGGGACGCTGTAGCGCCCAAAGTTTGTGTCCGATTGCAACACAAATGGTCTCAACCGATGCCCCGTGCCCATTTCCAGGATGACAAGCATTATTAGAGTAAATGTGTTGCCCGTGACCTAAAAGGTCAAAGGACGAGGAACACTGTAGCACCCAACTTTGGGCGCTAACTTGAAGGTCACGGGGCACAACTCTAAGAATGCTTGTCATTCTGTAAATGGAAAGGACGGGGAAAAAATTCCGTCCTTTGACCTTGAATTTGACATTAAAGGTCACGGGGAACAACTTTGAACATTCTTGTCATCTTGGAACTGGGCACAAGAATCGTTTGAGACCAATTTGTCGCGATCGGACGGTAACTTTGGGCACTACAGCGTTCCCAGTCGTTTGACCTTGAATTTGATCTTGAAGGAGACCAGTAAGGTCAAAATGGACCTGATTTTTTAAAGCAAGAGGTTCGTCTTGACCTTAGTCCTTAGGACCAAATCGCGTAAAAATCGATGATCGACGCCAAAAACGTTTTTGTGGAGCTGTGGACATCATGGACATTGTACATTCATCCAAGCTATTGTTAGGCGCCCCGAGTGTGAAAGGTACAATACGTCAGCACCTTCAACGCCTCGCCAGGCATATTAAAAAAGTGTCACGGTTATTTAATGGGGGTCCAGGCCTCTTCGTAGGCGCCATCCAGGGCGCTATCGGGAGTGGGGGGGGGGGGGAGGGAGGGGCAAAAGCGTGTGATTGGTTTCGAAGGTAACGGGTGCCCGGCAGAGTTCGTTCACGGGCTGTGCCAGCCCTATGGGCCATGGGCCGGGCCTGGGCTGGGCCTGGGCTGGGCCTCAACTTTAAGGAAATCATCGGGCTCTGGACGGGCCTGGGCTGAGAATGTTGAAGCTCAGGTCAGAGCTGAAAAATATTTCAACCAGCAGTTCACTTCCACAGCAACACACTGTTGCTGTGGCTGTGGCTTTTTGTTTGTTTTTGGTTAGCATAGTTGGTTCATTGTTTCACATTTATAGTATACAAGTAAATATGCTAGGATAGTGATTGCAAATTTTGTTAAAATATTTATATGCTTAATCTGAATGGGCCGGACTGGGCCTGGGCCCCAATATTATAAATTTGACCGGGCCTGGTCCGAGCCTGAGCTTGGTGTTCATGGGCCTGGGCCGGGCTGGGCTGGGGGTTGGTGGGCACGTGACGAACACTGGTGTCCGGTCGCCGTCGGAGGGAAGCTGAAGGCGTCGGAGCGCCATCATTCTGAGTGTGCCGGGACACCACGTCGCTTTCGGGCCGGCAAGGTGCCATTCGGGGGTGGTATGATACCTTCCGGGGTGGCAAGATGACTTCCGAGGGTGGCAAGACGTCTTCCGAACTCCGAAGGCGGCATAATGCACTAATGAGGCGGCATAATGAGGAAGGCATGATGTCTTCCGAGGGCTGCATAATGTGCTCTGAGAACGGCAGGATGCCTTCCGGGGGCGACATATTGCGCTCTGAGGGCGACTTAATGTGCTCTGAGGGCGGCAAGATGCCTTCAGAGGGCGACAAGACATCTTCCGAGGGCGGCATAATGCACTCCGATGGCAGCAAAATGTCTTTCGAGGGCGACACGATGTTTTCCAAGGGCGGCATGATGCCTTCCGAGGACGGCGATGTACCTTCTGAGGCCGGCATAATGCGATGTGAGGGCGGCAGGCTGTCTTCTGAGGGTGCCAGGGTGCCTTTCAAGAGTGTTACGACGCTGTCGGTAGACACAAGGGCGCCCGGACGGCTTCCCGAGAACGCTACGCGCCTTCGGCGCCGGCAAATCCTTTGCAAGAGAGGCGTCGCGGCGTCTTCGAGGGCGCCGTTTTCTAAGGCAGGGGGCTTCAGCCCCAACGTCCCCCCCCCTGGATCCGCCACTGGTCAGAAGGCAATAGTTCAGGCGATCAAAGTTGCCTGAGGTAGTCTTGAGCAACTCGGTTCACGCATTTATTTGTAATATGGAGCTTCAACAGAAAAATAAACAGCATACTTATCGCACAGAAATCAAAACACGTGAAACGGAGAATTTACCCAGATGTCATTTAATTTGTAATCACGCGGCTTTACAGAAACAAGCATCAAACTAAAATTGTGGAATTCTGCCTTGTGACAATATCAATAATCTTAACGGAAGTTCAAAGACATTTTCACAGATCGCTACAGCCGAACGGATCCTAGGGATGATCTAGATATCTATCCATACAAGGTCTGGACCCAACAGCAGCTATTTCAGAACAACATTGAGGGCACGGTCGCAACTCGCATTTTGCAAGTGGTTTCTGGGTCAGTGTTTCAGTGAGGGCAGCCTCCAGATCTGAGCCCTCTTGACTACTTCCTGGGGAGGTACCTAAAATAGTTATAGGTGTTTAAGAAGAAACATCAGACCAGGAAGCAATCAAAGAGAGCCGTGGGAGCTGCAGTGCGAGCCACCCCCGCCGGCATGTGCCCGTAAGCAGTGGTGAGCCTGAGGCGGAGGGCAGAGCTGTGCCTCAACCAAAACGGAGCCTATCTTAAACATGAGCTGTAGATGGTATTAAAATGGCGCTTTGTGTTTTTAATATGCACAGCATAAATCTCCACGAATTTCTGAGTAGTTTGGTGAGAACAGTAAATCAGAGGAAAACGCAAACCATATTTATTTTCCACGGGAAACTTCGGGAAATGCCCTGCTTTTCCGGTGGCCGGCGGTTCACTATTACCATCTGACGTCACAACATCAAGAACTTTATAAATTATAAACTTTTACATACAAGTATATCGAGAAATATTTATTGTTACGCAAACTGGGGTGTATCACGTTCAACAGCACATTTTTCTTATTGTTTTGCACATATTCACCAAACAACTTGCAACTAGTTCATTCCCTTCTCACGGGCGGATCCAGCACGTCTAATACTTTATTGGGGAGACAAATCCAAGAAACATTAACAAAAGACTAAAAACTCATCATCTTACACTTAATTGTGTATTCAGATCTGAGTATCGGGGAATGTGGGAGGAATGACACCTTTCACCGGATATGTACATCAATAGGTATATTTCGTAAGAGTATGACAATACAGTTCATAGCGGAGTACCAATCAGGCTTACAAGGGCCTTACATGTTTGAATACACTAATGCATCAGTAGCGCGTGGAAATGAGTGCCAATCTCAATAGGGCTTGGCACCGACATCATTTTTGTGATGTATCTCACTCCTCTATTTCGGAACACTTGCAAGCGACAGCTGGTTTCCATGGTAACCGATATGACAACTCCAATGACGGCGCCTCGGTTAATCTCCGCGAGCTAACCGTAACGACATTTTTTTTCGTTACTTTAGCATCGCTTTCGCTATAAATGGGCAGCAGTACCTATATGAGTGAAATGTGACATTATGGAACAATGACGACAAATGTATCGATAAATGTAACATTAAAAAATAGGTTTTATCAATAGACATTGGACAGCACACAGCTGTGCACAACACACAAAGGTTCAACAACGAAACGACCGACCGACCGCCGTGACCTCGAGTACGACAAAGCTAAACTCACTTCACAAAGTTAATATAGCAGACCAGAATCGTACGGATTATTACATCGACATATTATTACATCGGCATATTATTACATCAACATATTATTATACATCGACGTAGCTCCACCCAGTGGATACAATACATGTGTGCAGTTTACAGCATGAATTCGGTGAACAACGGTGGAAATGTTGTCTGACACATCAATAAATACATCCTCCTCCTACATTGATACAATATAAATCAGCATCAACTTCCTATACATCGACACAGGCTGAGGGTTGATGCTCACGCTGTGAACCACGCTTCTAGATGAAGGACGGCAACGTCGAACTTCTCATTTAGAGGAGAGGTCGACCGTATCATACGCCCCAGGCATGAACATAAGTCTCTCGCATATGTTCGCACGATAGGCCGATGCGGGCCGGCCGAATTGATGTCGCTGTTTGTCTTCAGTAGAACCACAATCTCTCGGCAATCTGAACGGGAAACGTTACCCCGCTATACACGCAGACGGGAAACGTTACACCGCGATATACACGCAGACGGGAAACGTTACCCCGCTGTACACGCAGACGGGAAACGTTACCCCGCTGTACACGCAGACGGGAAACGTTACCCCGCTATACACGCAGACGGGAAACGTTATCCACCTCAACTCGCAGACCCAGAGGCCAGTAGTGTCGCTGTTTTTTTTTTACACAGAAGCACATCGCCTCCTCTACTAACCTCTACCCGAGCTTGTATTGCGGCTGTGCTAGGCCTTACCACTAGCCTCTGCCAGAGTTCGTATTGGGGAGGTTTGCTAGCCTCTACCCGAGCTGCGCAGCCTCTACCGGCGCGGCAGAGGCCGCGGCATCTCGTCGTAGCGGCCATCCTGGCGCGGCATGTCGTCGGAGCGGCCATTGCGGCGCGTCACGCTGCCAGTAGACGAGTAGTGACGCAGCGGTGCTGGAAACGCCGGCCCCCGGTTCCGGTTTCGGTGGGAACGGATCAGAGAATCGGCCGGAACTACCGGACGGCGCGGCGACGGTGTCCTCGGTGGCAATCCTGGCGCGCGACGCGACGCCGGCGACGGAGTCGGCGCGGCGGTGACCACTCGCGCCGGCAGTCCGGCGGCCTTCATTGCCTCGGCGCTAGCACCATCTGTGATCCGCATCGGCAACGTCGAGTTCTCACGCTGTCCGCTGGGCGGCGCTGTCTCGCCGCTGGCGCCATCTGCCGGTCCCGGGAGTAACGTCGAGTTGTCGAGGGCGGCGGTAGATGTCGCTGGTGTCGTTGGCGCCGGACGGGTGAGGTTGAACAGCACGTGGTGCAGCGGCAAACACATGCAGTCGCAGTGAGACGGGAAGACGAATTTGTCCATATAGATGCGATCGCAGCCATTTGCGTCTTGAACGTACACGGGCATGGTGCGGACGGTGTGACGCTGGGTGCAGCGACACCCGGCGCCACACAGGCCCTGCTCGTGCTCCGCCCTGACGGATAGAGAGGGGAGAGTGGTGGTGGTGAGTTCATGATGAAGAGATGGGGAAGATGATAGGAGTGTTGCGTTGCTATGATAACAGAGTCACAGAAAAAAATACGGGTGGTGCCGTGGTGGGCATTTAAGTCGTAGGGTGTAAATCACATACACTCAAAGGTTGGCGTGTGAAAGTTCCCTTGCCTTCTTCATGTCTTCATGTAATTATGCTGAGTTCACCATCCGATCCGGAGAGGCGCCATCAATGTGATTCAAAAGCAAAAGCCGATCCTCCCAGCATTCATGGAGTCGTACATTAAGGATGCTAAATGGCCATAACTGTTTAAGAAAAAAAACTATCCCAATACACTGCATAGTGTGCATGGGCACCATAAACATACAATACACACAAACACACATAAACATACAAACACACAATATGTGTGTTTAGGGATTCGAAGGCGATATGCAGGAGTGTCTCGATCTTCCCCACTTACACGCAGTGCTCCATGTGTATGTAGGTCTCGAACGGCGGGATGTTGACCAGCATCTTCCAGATGTTCTGCGTGTTCATAGCGTAGAACGGTGACCGGATCTCCACGGAAGTCTCACAGGCCGACCTGGGCAGCCACGGGACCGTCAGCGCCTCTAGCGGCAGTGATCAGAACTTCAGATACAGTCAGCGCCTCTAGCGGCAAAAATGTGAACTACAACCAAAGTCAACAACTGTTTCATAGTTTTACATCCACGGCAAGCGCTTAGAGACCAGACTGGTTATTGATTCAACTTTTTGGGATTCAATCATGATTCATGATGGAAACTGAATGATTGAATCACCGGATAAATTTGTGAGAATTGACTCTTTCCGATTCAAAGAATCAAAACAAATATTTGAATCGATTCACGTTTGATTCAACATTTAAATATATGTGGTGAATTTATGTCAAATCAATACAAATGAAAACATGCATATATATGATCATTACAACATTGTTACAGCAATAATACTTCAGTATAAATGATGATGATTGGGGTTTAGGGGCGCTCCGACAACGAAGGTCACATGGCGCCCAAAGTATAAATGAATGTAGCCACTGGGACTGCATGTGTTTGCACAATTTACCAGTGTACTTGAATCGTTAAGAATCGTTAAATCTTTTGATTCAATCAGCCTTGATTTTATGCGGGTTTCGACTCAATCACGACTCATGAATCAAAAGATCTGGTGGTGAATCAATTACTTTTTGATTCAAGGAATTTTGATTGAACGATTCCAATCGATTCAATCAGTGTCAAATCAATAACCAGTCTGTAATAGAGACCAGGTACTAAGTAATCCTCCAGCTGTGTCGTCGCCTTCGAACTGTTCGAAGGCCACATACTGGCAGGTAGACAATTGTACACGTAAATATCGTCAGATGATTTCGAGCACAAAACAAGATATAGTTTATAAATGACGTCAATTGATCCGTCACGTGCTCATCCACCCTCTTTCGCAACCGAACCGGTCGAACGATGACCAACTACTCACGTGACGTACGGATCCGGGGTCGGCGGGGAAAACGTTGACGGCTGCACAGCCGACGTCGTCGGCTGCGTCGCCGTCGTCATGGCGCCCGTTTGCGACACTTCACCTTCCTCATCTGACTGATAGATGGCGTTAGTGTACACCGTCTCCTCTATAAACGTCAGGTCGGCTGCTGTGTTGCCGGCCGTCACAGGCTTTCGCGTGGTCGTCAATTGCTGTCCGTGTTCCATCACCTCCCTTTCACTTTCCTGAGGGACCTTCTCACTCTCCTGGGGGACCCTCTCTGGCGACCGAGCAATCAAGGAGTCCGCCTGATGGGGAGGGGCAGGCATAGGGCGCCACTCAGGCACCGGAGACTCGTGCCACTCGAAAGCATCCACGGCGTCCGGCCGGCCGGTAGGTGGCGGCGTGGGGCGGTAGTACTGGACCTCGGACAGGATGGACTCGTCGCTCCAAGAGTCCTGATTTACGTCAGTCCAGGAGTCCTGCTCCTGGGTAGTCCAGGAGTCCTGGTCTTCGCCAGTCCAGGAGTCCTGCTCCTGACCGGTCCAGGCGTCCTGGTCCTCACGAGACCAGTCTCCTTGTGATGCATCGTCCCAGGCCCAATCTTGGTAGTGAGGCTCAACCTTGTGATACCCAGTCGTCTGCTCTGCGCCGGTGATGTCTGCGAGGATGTCCTCCCCGGTTCTGATCTCCGCCAAGACGTCAGCTCCGGTCCTGGAGCCGGGAAGAGAGCCGTCTCCGGTGCTGGTATCGGCGGGGAGCGGGCCGCCAGCACGGGAGGGAGCAGGGTGACGGCTGTGGGTGTCGGGGAAAGGGGACGGGGCGGGGAAGGAGGTGGTCGGCGTGGTGGCTGGAGTAGCGCTCGTAGGGGCAGGTCTCGTGGGAGAAGTGGTCAGCGATGGTTGTGGGGCTGTTCGTGAATGGATGCCAGCAGGGTTGGGCTGATTAGAAGCTTCATCGGGGTTCTGCGGCGCTTCCGTTACTGTGTTAGTGACACGCTGCTGCTGCTCCGGGAGCGCCCCGTTTTGTACTTTCGATTGCTGATCTACAATGTGATCAGGAGAAGTGATGGCAGGCTTGGACGCCTTTAGATTGTTCTTGTCCTGCTTGTCAGCGGCAGATTGTGAGCTCTGTGGGTGTGTCTCGTTGTGTGTCTCGCTGTGTGTCTCGTTGTGTGTCTCGCTGCGTGTCTCGCTGTGTGTCTCACTGTGTGTCTCGCTGTGTGTCTCACTGGAACTTGTCTCCTGAGAAGACGGTATGTCCGGTTCCGTCGTTTGCTCGGCGCCGTTTCCGAACCGGTCTCTGAGTCTCAAAATTCCCTCGAGTACACTTTCTGTGAAGACAACGTTGTTCGGATTCGTAAAATACGTCATCAACAGCACTAACTCATCTTCCTCACTGAGATCCCTATCATTGATACGCTTCGTAGCCGGTTTCGCACTACCGCTCCTGCTGCCACCTTGCGACTCTTTCCGCAACTCAAAGTTGGTCGCCTCGGTAGCAGATGTCACTCTTCCCCCTGATCGCGAGGTAACCCGTCCCGCCTCCCGCACCAGCTGCTGACTAGTGATGACACGAGCACCAGTGACGTCAGCAGAGCGGCTTTTGCGACGCGATGAGGCGATGCGAGTATTTGCGATACCGTACTTCGTAAGTAGCCGCTGGATGTCGCCAGGGTCGAACTGACCGGTCCGCTTAGTGACCTTCTCACTTGACCGCCGCAGGTACTCCCGGATCTCCTGCCTGCCGGATGTCAAAGACAAGGTTAAGGTCAAGGTCGCAGAGTGAAGTTCAAGGTCACAGAGTGAAGTTCAAGGTCGCAGAGTGAAGTTCAAGGTCACAGAGTGAAGTTCAAGGTCGCAGAGTGAAGTTCAAGGTCACAGAGTGACGTGCAAGGTCTCCACGTCCAAGTCAAGGCCCTAATTACCACAGTAAGATCACCGGGTCACTTTAAGCGCCGGTCACTTTGCCGTACGTCGTGTTGACATTTGAGTACGCCATACCGTGTGTTTTCATTATCAATGGTTCGTACTGCATATTATCACTCATTATTGATTATAACTATTCACTGTTAAAATAGCTGTATTATTAGTTTCAATAGAATTAACCATTCGCAGCTAAAGCCTCGGTCGCTTGGGAGAGTTTGAACAATCTCCAGGGGTGGTCGGTGGCCCGGTAGCCTCTCACCAGGCGCTGTAGCCTCTCACTAGGGGTAGTCCGTGTCCTGTAGCCTCTCATCCGGCCCTGTAGCCTCTCTCCAGGGGTGGTCGGTGGCCCGGTAGCCTCTCACCAGGCGCTGTAGCCTCTCACCAGACTCTGTAGCCCCTCTCCAGGCTATGTAGCCCCTCTCCAGGCTATGTAGCCTCTCACCAGGCCCTGTAACCTCTCACCAGGCCCTGTAACCTCTCACCAGGCCCTGTAACCTCTCACCAGGCTCTGTAGCCTCTCACCAGGGGTAGTCCGTGTCCTGTAGCCTCTCACCCGGCTCTGTAGCCTCTCATCCGGCCCTGTAGCCTCTCCCCAGGGGTAATCCGTGTCCTGTAGCCTCTCACCAGGCTCTGTAGCCTCTCACCAGGGGTAGTCCGTGTCCTGTAGCCTCTACCCAGGGGTAGTCCGTGTCCTGTAGCCTCCCACCAGGCTCTGTAGCCTCTCACCAGGGTAGTCCGTGACCCTGTAGCCTCTCACCAGGCTATGTAGCCTCTCATCCAGCCCTGTAGCCTCTCCCCAGGGGTAGTCCGTGTCCTGCAGCCTCTCACCAGGCTATGTAGCCTCTGACCAGGCCCTGTATCCTCTCACCAGGGTAGTCCGTGGTCCTGTAGCCTCTGACCAGGCCCTGTAGCCTCTCACCAGGCCCTGTAGCATCTCACCAGTCCCTGTAGCCTCTCACCAGGGGTAGTCGGTGCCCGGCGTGTCACACCAGGTGGCGCCCCCGTCGCCGGGGCTCCTCAGACAGCTAAGCGGCGGCTCCACGTGCTGAAGCGACTTGCCGAAGCGGTTCACATCCGAACATTTCTTCACGGAGTCGGCCCCGGCGGCTGTTCGTAATGCTGACACCTGAGATGGGGGGGGGGGGCTCAGACTTGCATCATTCTCATGTACAGCAGGGGCTGAGTAGTTAAACACAGGGACATGTGGAACACGTACGGGGCAGTGCGCTGAAAATCATCAAAGCATGTGGTTGGCAACAGGTTGTCCCTTTTGTTAGTTACTGTTTATCTCATGAATTGCTGCTCCATTTTTCACATATGTCATTAAATACTGTTCTGCGCAACATAGGCGTTCGTTTAATTCTTGTGGAAGACGATCCTACGGAGATCCCACTCTTCTTTTTGGCAGACTGTACCTACCTACTCAGAATCACGACAGTAGTAACTTATGCCTCGCACCAGTATGTGTTTGCACGGTTCTGACCTGGCCTGACCTGGCCTGACCTGGCCTGACCTGACCTGGCCTGACCTGGCCTGACCTGGCCTGACCTGGCCTGACCTGGCCTGGCCTGGCCTTGCCTGGCCTGGCCTGGCCTGACCTGGCCTGACCAGGCCTGACCAGGCCTGACCTGCCCGACATTCCCCGACCTGACCTTACCTGACCTGACCTGACCTGACCTGACCTGACCTGACCTGAACTGAACTGAACTGAACTTACCTGACCTGACCAGACCGGACCTGACCTGACCTGACCTGACCTGACCTGACCTGACCTGACCTGACCTGACCTGACCTGACCTGACCTGAACAGAACTGAACGGCTGCTACCGAACACTCAGACAACGTATTCAACAAAAACACCGTAATGCCTAACAGGATAAACATCACGTACTACTCTGACAATAACAGCAACACGGCACGGCAGTGGGCGGAGCTGGGCTAACGCACGTGACAGATTCGGAACAGACGGACAGACGGACAGACACGCACACAAACACCTCGGTGTGTCGGACTGACAGCCGAGGACGAACGGTGCTGCTGTCATTGGCTGTCTAAGTCCAGATAATTAGTTATATTCGTCGCAGGCACGTAGCCAAGGGGGGGGGGGCGGGGCGGCCGCCTCCCCGCCTCCCCCCCCCCCCTTGGGTTAGAAGAAAAGAAATCGCCCGTTTCTCGGCGCATTTATGTGTTATGTTGTTACTTTCCTATATAATTGGCCAAAATAGTTCATTTAAGCACTTTTTACCGCACTTTAAACACACAATATAGCATTTTTAGAGGTCTGCACTAGTGGTGCCAGTTTCAGAAAATATTTTGTCTAATGTCCAACCGATGTCCAAGAGGTCAGCTGTCCGTCCGAAACTGTCTGAAAATCATTGTTTGTCCGAAATTTGTCCCAAAGCAGAAAAAGTGTTTCATATGGAAATTAATTACCAGTGTCACACTTTTTTTAATACAAAAGTAACTAAGTGATTTTCGCGACAAGCCATCCTTGGGCATTGGATGTCCGAAAATGTCCAAAGAAATATCCTTATGTCCGTCCGAAAACCGAATCGGTCTTCGGACGAATTCGGAATTCCGAAAATGATTGTACGGATTGGCACCACTAGTCTGCAACCATACGCAATGCGACGCATTGATGAGAAAGCATATCCAGGACATAAGATTCAAAATTTTCGCGCCACTCCGCGGCGCAATTTGTTTAAGAGTTCCAGGTCTTGAGCTTAAAAAATATTCCAAGTTGGCATAGGTAATTCCAAATTGGTGTCGCTGGTTCCAAAGTTGATATGGCAGTTTTATAACCCCAGCTCCTAAAAGTTGGTATGGCCCATGTCATACCTGTCATACTGGATTTCCATCCTTATAACGCGCCTTTTCATCCGTTTTGTTTGGCCCTTTCCACGCTTGGGAAGGGGGCCCTTTCAACGCTCGGAAAGGGGCCCTTTCCAGGCGACCCCCCCCCCCCCCCCCCCCTGGACGAAATCCTGGCTACGTGCCTGATTCGTCGTGTCAACAGCTATGGACTATATCAGCTATTCAGCCAACGGGTCGACAAAGCCTCAAATTGGTCACTCATCCTTCATTATGGCCGGCCAAATTGCCCTCGTCCCTTCTATCCGTCCGTCTATACCTCCATTACACAACCCGCTGTTACAGCCGAGTCCTGACTCCGCCGATACAAAGTTCCCCGGCGAACACCACACGTGCCATGTTTTTCCTGTCAGAGCCTGTGATGGAACGGACGAAACTGGGACAAACTCAGGCGCGAAGATCAAAGCCGACCGACGGCGGCGGCCAGACAAAAAAAAATGACGGAAATTCGCTACACGATTAGGAAATCTTATGGATCCATGCTGTGACAAAATAAGAAGGCAAATGTTTTCGGAATTTGTCGAGAAACACGAACTTTTAAAGGAAATAGTTCACCTTCGGAATTTTTTCAGAACACGATTTTATTATATTTTTTAATACAGTTTCTTTTTTCCTTTTTAAAAATGGTCCTACATCGCGCCAATTCAGGACAGAAGGTTGTAAATTATTGATTGCATGGTGTGCGTTATTGATCTGCGCATGCTCCATGGCAGAGCTGGCACTTTCTGACGGTACGGTGCATCATATATGCGCCGAATTCCTTCGCCACAAAGTCAAATATCTTCGGCTGGAGAGTCTTTTCAGCCAAGAAAAGTTCCAGATAAGGATTTCTCAACACGGGCTACAAAACTGCTATTTCAGTTCAAAACCCATGTTGAAGGTGAACTATTTCCTTTAAAGGGAGTGTGCCTACTGTTTTGGAATGTCAAAAATATGTTTCATACGGTAAGTAGCTATTGGTTTGATTGCTGTATATGATGAAATTCACATCACCTTCACTTTAGATGAATTTTCACTTATATTCTTTTTTTTGCTTATTTTGTGTTTCAATAGTTTAGACAATACAATTACGGTCACATCATGCAAGATAGAAAGACAAGTTTTGCACAGCACGTTCTTGCCACTGTGAACTTTATTTGTGCAAGTATCGTAGCTCTAAATTGATATCTTCTTTAAAAAAATGGCCATCGGCCATCATCGAAAAACATGATAGCCGTCCAGTTTCTGTTCGGCTGCTGCTATCAGCGTGCACGAGCTGTTTTGTTGAATTGCTATTGGCCGGCGCTAACAACATACTAGCAGTTTAATCGATAGTTGCAGTGCTTCTAGTAGCGGAAGCCCTCTGGAGTCTACCCGATAACTTTTCGTTCCCAGCAAGTTCCTGGAGTCTTTGGAATATCTCAGCAATTAGGGTGAATCTGGAGAAACGAAGTCATGGGTCAATTCAGAAAATTATGTTCTATAGACCAGTGTCAATAACCCCAAATAAGCGATGTGAGTAAGTACACTCCCTTTAAGCTTCAAGTAAACCTATGTTGTCGCCATTCACAGCAATAATTCAAACGTGTCCATAACTGTGCCGCATGTTTTGGTGATTTTTTTCCTGAACTGGCGCTGATAGCTCAGGCTTTGATACCGCTCGTCACGGCACGAAACCGCCCGAGGCTGAGGCTACGTCGGAGCGAGTCGGTGACTGTTCCCATTGCCACTGGCTTCTCTAGGGAAACGATCGGGAAACGCGGCTTTGTCGGTAAATATGTCACCGCTGCCGACAGTAGCAGGCGCTCCTATCCGTCGCCAGCGGTGACATATTTACCGAACTCAGGCGCGAAGATGGCGGTGTAGTGGTGGTGATGTGGGGTCATAAAAACATCCAACGCGGTGGTATCGATGAGTGACAGATTGTCAGAACTGAGAGGTGACATGCTTTCCACTGCACGTGCCGACAAGAGAGAAAACCCAAACAGCTGAATCGTGATACTCATAAATAAGCCTGCACCTTTATTTTGTAATGCCGCACCGCGCGTGAGCCCCAAAATCTTCTAATCGTTTCATTAATAACAGTCCAACTAAGCATAATACGTTAAATTGTAGGATACCCTTTACGACGGAATGAACAATTACAAAGAATACGATGCGATTAAATACATGTGCGATTAAATTGAAGCACTTCGCTCTCCGATAATGCAACTCTGAAGTGACCATGCATACAGCATGTCTCGATTCACGGGCTGCAGTGACTCGAGCTGCAGCATTGGCAAGGCTGCAGCATTGCAGCATTGGCGAGCTGCAGCATTGGAAGCTCGGCCTTCCAAGGCTGCACTGATAACGCTCTGCAAACGGTGTATCAGACCGGTCAAGAGATACGACCGGGCTGTGATGCCAAATGGGCCGAGAAAGTTCCAGCTGCAATCAGATCAGGTCAACGACCTCGTGATTTCTACCACCATGACAACGTCGCCGGGGCTACGCTTTGTGCTATGGGAGGCATCCAAGCACATGAACGGTGTAAAGTAGTATTTATACTATACATTTATACAACTTTATACAACACATTTACTGCTAGTTTATCTACATTAACATCGCTATCATGCCTCCTGGCCTTGCCGATCCTTCGCCACCTCATAACACGATCCTTCGCCACCTCATAACACGATCCTTCGCCACCTCATAACACGATCTTCGCCATCTCATAACACGATCCTTCACCATCTCATAACACGATCCTTCGCCACCTCATAACACGATTCTTCGCCAGCGCCATCTCATAACACGATCCTTCGCCACCTCATAACACGATTCTTCGCCAGCGCCATCTCATAACACGATCCTTCGCCACCTCATAACACGACCCTTCGCCACCTCATAACACGACCCTTCGCCACCTCATAACACGATCCTTCGCCACCTCATAACACGATCATTCGCCACCTCATAACACGATCCTTCACCATCTCATAACACGATCCTTCGCCACCTCATAACACGATCCTTCGCCACCTCATAACACGATCCTTCGCCACCTCATAACACGATCCTTCGCCACCTCATAACACGATCCTTCGCCACCTCATAACACGATCCTTCGCCATCTCATAACACGATCCTTCGCCATCTCATAACACGATCCTTCGCCACCTCATAACACGATCCTTCGCCATCTCATAACACGATCCTTCGCTACCTCATAACACGATCCTTCGCCACCTCATAACACGATCCTTCGCCACCTCATAACATGATCCTTCGCCACCTCATAACACGATCATTCGCCACCTCATAACACGATTCTTCGCCAGCGCCACCTGATAACACGATCCTTCGCCACCTCATAACACGATCCTTCGCCACCTCATAACACGATCCTTCGCCACCTCATAACACGATCCTTCGCCACCTCATAACACGATCCTTCGCCACCTCATAACACGATCCTTCGCCACAGGGACGTGGGAGCCGTGGGGGCAATGGGGGCAACTCGCCCCCGCAACTTTGGAGCTGGGGGGGGGGGGGGGGCGACGCCCCCACAACTTCTTACACGTTCACTCGACTCTGTATAAGAACAAAAGCATTGTCACCGGAGTTTCAACGGCGGCGCGCAGCTCCGTGAAATTTGGCACAGCTGTTGGGGCATCAATTACCAACACGGTGTGATTTTCTTTCCTCGGGTCATCTCAGGTCAGGTCACCAGGTCAAGTAAAGTGACTCCACCTCCAAAAAAAAAATGCGGTCGTGCCACAGACAAAGTGATTGTGACCAAACGGTTTGAAACTCACATGATATCATCAGGTGATAAGTACCTTCAATTCGTATATTTCGATTTGTATTTGATATCGGTGAGCCATACTGGTTTCACCTTTTTTTTTTTAGAAGGATTCAATCACGATTCATTTTGGAATATGAATGATTCAGTCACCGTTTGATTAATGGATAACCATTTTGAGAAATGATTCTTTCAGATTCAAAGAATCAAAACATGTTTTTATCAAATCACGTTTGACTCCCCATTGAAATAGCATTGCAGTGTTTTTGATTCAATCAGCCTTTTTCTATGCCGGTTTTGATTCAATCATGATTCATGAATAAACAAATATGGTAGTGAATCGATTCTTCTTTGAGTCCAGGGATTTTGATTCAACGATTCCAAACGATTCAATCAGAGTCGAATCAATAACCAGTCTGCGGTGACCTAAGGTCAGGTTTATTTCGTGACCTCCCCATTATAAGTCAATGGGGAAAAATTAAAAACGCGTATAAATCCATAGGAAATGGCTAAATTTGACCAATTTTCACCAGATCCACCCTCTGGCGGATCCAGAACGGTGGTTGGGGCGGGGGGGGGGCACGGGTGGTTTTGGGGCCAAATCCCAAAAATGCTAACACAATTCTGAAAACTCATCGGATTTCGCCTGCTTATAAGTGCTGTGTGCTGATAGCTGATTTAAAACAAACTTGCCTTAGTAAAGTTGCTTAGATTTTCTTATATATCAGAAAATGTGTCAATTTTGCGCCGATGTCAGGCGGTTGGGGGAGGGGGAATGGCCGTTTTGCCCCCCCCCCCCCCCCCACTTGCCAGTGGATCCACCACTCTTGTCCCAAATGCAAAGCCCCATGTCACATTTCTGTTCTTTTACCTCTACGAGGTCAGCTCATGTAACCGCCCAGGTCATGTACGAGTATGATTCAGAAATCAGAGCAATGGGGTTTTCACCATTGCATTCGACTTGTCGAGACAAATCAATTGATGTAAGAGTTAACCTTGACCTGACCTTGTCCTGACCTCAGGTCAGGTCAAATTTGTGGATATGACCTAACTAGGTCACCCAATATATCATTCGATGCGTCTCGACGAGAAAAACACAATGGTGAAATATATTTCTCTTATCGTGCCTCTGTCAAAAGTTATTCCTTAAAACAAATTCGGCATTTTGTGTTTAGAATGTTTTCAATTCAGTGGCGTCTGATGACCTAACTATTGACCTTAGGTCAATTCTGATAAACCTTAGTTACAGCAAATTCAATTATCCTTCGAACACTTTTGTCCGCGCGTCGCTAGCTCTTTTATTATCGAGATATACATATCGATAATAAAAGAGCTAGCGACGCGTTGAAAAAAGTGTTAGCCGAAATTTAGCCGAAACTTAATATAATATATAATACAAAATAGCCGAAATTTGACCTCTGGTAACCACAATATTGACTTGACCTAAAAATGACCTAAGTACTTTCGATGGAGATTGTCTCGAGCTAGCACCGCCTTCCGCTTGTCGCTACATTGCGTGTTTATTTATATCTTAGGGGGAGGGGCGGAAATCACCCCCCCCCCCCGACCTTAATTCGGCAACAGTTAACTAACAAGCAAAATAACTAACTAACTAACTAACTTATATATAACTTAAGTAGATACACTTTTTCTGAAAAATACGTGTGTTCTAATGCATTGGTTTGCCAGCATTTGCTTGAGTACGATCGTATACATTTCTATGAATTTATCGTTATATATAACGATAAATTCATAGAAATTTACCCGAAACATTGACCATAACACCGTAAAGCACGGCATAGCATAACTCGGTTGAAGCCTAGTATGGTACTCGTACCAAATGTATGCTAAATGCATGATTTTGCCATGGTCAACTTGGTGCGAGCCCGGCACATCACCTCACCAGCTACCTCAGGTTTGGGAGTTAGTCAAGCCCGCCGGTTCTGGATTCAGGCACGGTGAAAGCTCCAGTTCCGCTTCTCCGACTTTTGTAACCCTGGTACCCTGGTACTTTTGTAACCCTGGTCTTCATGTTTAGTAGCTATTCTCTAGTTTTTTCTTGTTAGGCGACCCATTTCTTTATATGATATTGGTACCCATTTCTTTATATGTATGGCATACTATTGGCAATAAGCAGCATTAGGTATGGAAAAGAGCGGTACACGGTGTTTCTCTTCAGTCTTAATTATTGCCGTAGTATTGCCAAAAAGTCCGCCCCCCGCCCCCCCCCCCCCCCCCAACTTCAAAGTAGTTCCCACGCCCCTGCTTCACCACCTCATAGCACGATCCTTCGCCACCTCTCTCCTGCATGAGCCGAGTAGGAGAGTAAAAACGACACACGACACACGCCATAGTAGCATCAGGCAGATACTGCACACACACGTCATGCACTACAAGCTAGTCAAATGAGTCAGATAGTCAGATGACATTACACGCGACACACGACACTCATCGCAGGTGTAGACGTCATTCTCGGCACGTGCTGTCGTCTCAGTCGTCACCGTGACTCCTGCACGTGCAGACGTCATTCTCGGCACGTGCTGTCGTCTCAGTCGTCACCGTGACTCCTGCACGTGCAGACGTCATTCTCGGCACGTACAGCTATCGTCTCAGTCGTGACTCTCAGCCCGTTTCACCCGGACCTGCCGTGGCGCATGGGGTCACTTTCCACCGTCGCTGCCGCCCTGCCGCCCCCGGCTCGCGGGACACCCGAGACCGCGGGGGCGAGCACGTCGACAAACAACGGAGGAATGAGCCAATTAGCACAGTTGTTATGTTTTGCGTGGGGTTCCCAAATTACGTTTCGAGTTATCATGCATAAGATATTGTCAATTGGACTTTATCTCAGAGGGTATAATATAATGTAGTAACCGATCTCGGAATATTACTGGATCTGATTTCCATATCCCAAGGATCAGATCCCAGAACACATGTACGGGATCCGCTATCAGGGCACCAACACCATGGTTGATCGAATGCTTCATCCCGTAACGGATAATCGGCGCAAATAGACATACCAACTCCGACTGTCAACTCCATTTACATACACGTCTTAACTTGTCTCTGCAATCTCACGCGGATCTCTCCCGCCCGCGCAGAAGTGAAAGGTCGAAACCGGAACCGCCGGCCGAGCAGAAATTCTCTTCCGGTTTATCTGGTACCCGAGTGTGAATTATCCTCGCCGCTGCTGCTGACGTCACGTACAGCTGGCAACTCTCACTTCGGGGCGGCACAACAGAAGAAGAACGAGTTTCGGGCGTGAAGGCGTTCCCAGCCTGGCAAGCGGGACCGGTTTGCGAGGAAGGCTTACGATAAAGTATCGTCATTCCCACTCGACTCTTTTAAAACGAGTTAAGCGAACTAGCTGGCATAGGTGGTGCTTGGCTTTAAAGGAAATAGTTCACCTTAGGAATTTTTTTTCAGAACACGATTTTATTGTATTTTTGAATACAGTTTCTTTTTTTCTTTTTAAAAATGGTCCTACATCGCGCCAATTCAGAACAGAAGGTTGTAAATTATTGATTTTATGGTGTGCGTTATTGGTCTGCGCATGCTCCATGGCAGTCCTGGCACTTCCAGACGGTACGGTACATCATATATGCGCCGTATTCCTTCGCCAAAAAGTCAAATATCTTCGGCTGGAGTCTTTTCAGCCAAGAAAAGTTCCAGATAAGGATTTCTCAACACGGGCTACAAAACTGCTATTTCAGTTCAAAACCCATGTTGAAGGTGAACTATTTCCTTTTAACTTGTCATCTCCGCCCAGACCACCCTGACCCCATGGGCGTAACCACCTTCCGAAAGTAGGGAGGCGGGTGGGGGGGGGGGGGGGGGACGGAGGCACTTTGAAGTCGATTCTTTCCATGCAACGACCATAGGCGTAATGTTAAAATCAAAAAATGTTTGGGGGCGCGTCTCCCCCCCCCCCGTCCCCAGTGGTGGTTACGCCCATGTCTGACCGTCAATCAATTATAATGTTCCGTTTGACAGAGTTGTAATTTAGCGCAATGTATCTTGAGTAATTTGGCACAGTCATTATTCGCTCACAGACAGTAGTTTCATCAGGACGTTGGCCAAATCGATGAACGGGGTCAATGCCACGAAAGGAGGATCTCAAACAAAGAGAGGAACGACTTCGATGCGAACTCAGCGTCGTCTTCCACGCATAGATACCTACGACTTACGAGGTTTACGCGGAGCATCATTTATTTTGCATTTCGATGAATAATACATACGTGAATAATGCTGCCTCTCGTCACTAATTCGTTCGGTCAGTCTTACAGTACCATTGTAGCCAGGCAGGTATAAATACCACTTCCCATAACGTGTGTGGAAACCCTGTTAACACCGCCATGAATAACACAACATTAGGCAATCCATTGCCAAAACAATGCATGCAAAAACGACATAACGTAAAACAATAAAGAAGCGTTGAATACACATGCGCCGTTCTCCTTCCATACACCCAACGTAACAATACATGTAACGTGTAAACGTCCCTGATACACACATGCCACGTTTGAAACAATCCACTGCACACCACACGGGTGTCATCATGACCTTGATTCCGCGCTCTACCGTCACCGCCACCGCCACCGCCACCGCCACCGCCACCGCCACCGCCACCGCCACCGCCACCGCCACCGCCACCGCCACCGCCACCGCCACCGCCACCGCCACCGCCACCGCCACCGCCACCGCCACCGCCACCGCCACCGCCACCGCCACCGCCACCGCCACCGCCACCGCCACCGCCACCGCCACCGCCACCGCCACCGTCACCGTCACCGTCACCGTCACCGTCACCGTCACCGTCACCGTCGCCGTCGCCGTCGCCGTCGCCGTCGCCGTCGCCGTCGCCGTCACCGTCACCGTCACCGTCACCGTCACCGTCACCGTCACCGGCACCGTCACCGCCACCGCCACCGCCACCGCCACCGCCACCGTCACCGTCACCGTCACCGTCACCGCCACCGCCACCGCCACCGCCACCGCCATCGTCACCGTCACCGTCACCGTCACCGTCACCGTCACCGTCACCGTCACCGCCACCGCCACCGCCACCGCCACCGCCGTGAGCGAGAGTGATTACCATATAAGGATACAGGAAGGCGATGGGCGGTGAATCGGTGACAGTGTCTTCTCAATGACATTGAATTGACTAGTGTCTTCTCAATGACATTTAATTGACTAGTGTCTTCTCAATAACATTGAATTGACTAGTGTTTTCTCAATTAAATTGAATTGACTAGTGTCTTCTCAATGACATTGAATTGACTAGTGTTTTCTCAATGACATTGAATTGACTAGTGTCTTCTCAATGGCATTGAATTGACTAGTGTCTTCTCAATGACATTTAATTGACTAGTGTCTTCTCAATGACATTGAATTGACTAGTGTCTTCTCAATGACATTGAATTGACTAGTGTCTTCTCAATGACATTGAATTGACTAGTGTCTTCTCAATGACATTGAATTGACTAGTGTCTTCTCAATGACATTGAATTGACTAGTGTCTTCTCGCTTACGCTTAACTAACTTGAGTCCTCTCAATGACAGGTTCAGTTTGATCTAACCCGTGTTCTCCCGTTGCCTTATTACCAGCACTGAATGGACTGCGTTTAGGGTGCACACAGTGTTTCGAAAATTGCGCCATTCGCATTTGGTGTTTTGTTTTGTTGTGGTATACAATTAGGTAACTCACGGTAAAGTCGCGAAATGCTAAACTTGCAATAAACCACTAGGGCTGTCGGTGAATAGTCCTTTGCAGATGAGTGACACAAAACCAATATCGTAATATCCACAAACCAGTACCGTAATATACACAAAGCCAATATCGTAATATACACAAAACCAATATCATAATATACACAAAACCAATATAGTAATATACACAACATTATCGTAATATACACAACACCAATATCGTAATATATACAAAACCAATATCATAATATACACAAACCAATATCGTAATATACACAACAATATCGTAATATACACAACAATGTCGTAATATACACAACAATATCGTAATATACACAACAATATCGTAATATACCCCGATGTCTCTCGTGACCAATTCGTGCGTTATTTGTCACACTATAATAAATGTATACGGTACACCGTACTACTATTGCGACGGAAGCGGGACCTCGGTTGTCCTAAATGTCCTAAATTGTCACTGACGTGAGACGTAGCGAATAGTGATGCTTCACGGGATAAGGACGTATTGGAGCGTGACTTTACAGCTTCCGCCACTGAACCTCGTCGACGTACGCAATTGCGGGCGATTCCGTAACCATGGCGACCACGAGTAGAGCTGAGTGGGTCAGCGGGATGCCATGATGTTTAGCGCAGAGATGTGTTGTTGAATATTTTCAGACAGGTTCTGCTTGACAACTATAAGGGTTCAAAGTGCTGTTTTTGTGGGGTTTTTTCCGCAAAAATATCCGAGTTTCACGATATTTTGTTTGATCAATTCGAATTCGTCGTAAATCAGGTGGGCGTGGAGCGGACGACTAAATTTATGGGTCGCATGTCACTAAAGAGTTGCTACATTGTTTTGACGACCTAAAAGGCAATGAGAAATACCATTCAGCCCACTATAGAAATCACTATCTCGCATTTCATAAAGACGCAATATCTGATCTCATAATCATCATGTCATGATCATGATCATGATCATGATCATGACGCGTGGGTCACGCGACAGAGCGCTCAAAGCAACCGTCCTGAAGACAACTGAGGTCTGTAATGAGATATGTGTTTCGATAAGCTGTTATCGCGGCCACCAAATCAGTAGACACGAGCTCCTACTTATTATTTTGCATTTACATACCAAAGGCATCGTACACCACTCGACACCCAGACGGGTTTGTTTTACAATTGCAATGTTACAACACACCGTTCGGAGTGAAAATATCGAGACGTATTATCATATCGATTGCTATCGCACAAACTCCAATAAACCTGATCGACAAGCAAGCGACAAGACATATTCATGGCATGCACAAACAAATGAGCCAAAAGCTCCCGCCAGGCCCTAATCTCCCAGCATCACAATCCGAAATCACGTGACCAAACCCAGCACACCACCTCCCACCCACGTGACACCACCCCCTAATCTCACCGCTATCACCAGGACGATCACGTGACCGGGCTCCATGGCGATCCTCCGCGTCACGTGTCACTCGAAATCACCGCTCACCGAACCGCGGTCCCACGAGTGTCATTCCAGACACAAAATCTCCCTCACGGAGGACCCCCACCAGCCGCACGCCGCCGCCGCCACTGCTTCCGAGCGCGAGCCGCCACTGCCGCCGCCGCCGCCGCCGCCGCAGCACGGCAGGGAGGAAAGTGGAGCTGGCGATGTGGGTCAGCTCGGCGGGACAGTCTAACCTGCAGGCGGCCGCGCCTCGGCACTGCACGTTAGTCCGCTTGGATAGTGAGGAGAAAGTCACTGGTCAACAGCGAAAGCAGACGGCGGCGCGCGGCGGCCGGGAGGCGGGGGGTGGTGGCAGCAGCGGAGGCGGTGAGGCGGGGTAGTGGCAGCGGCGGAGGCGGTGGGGCGGGGTAGTGGCAGCGGCGGAGGCGGTGGGGCGGGGTAGTGGCAGCGGCGGAGGCGGTGGGGCGGGGTAGTGGCAGCGGCGGTGCACTGCCGGGTCAAACACGGACAAAATAAGGTGGTTTGGGGCGAATTATAAAAAAGTCTGACGCAATTATTTTTAAATCATCGGATTTTGCTTGCTTGAGTATTAAAAAGGAATTTTAAACAAAACTTTCTGACTTAAAGTTGCTGAGTCTTTCTCTTAAAACAAATAAATGTGCCAAATTGAATCAATTTGAGTTGTTTTGGGGGTGATGCCCCCTGTAACTCCTTCGGATCCTACCTTGCAGCGTTGGTGATGATGAAAGCGGTGGTGGTGCACTGGCGGATCCAGGGGGGGTCGGCGGCAGGGGCAAAAGGCCCCCCCATCCCACGCTCGACATGGGAGGCAATAGAAATTAGCCCCCCCCCAAATCCGCTGAAACTGGCGATGAAAAATGGGTACTGACTGCGAAAAATAACCTTTTGCGACCCAAAAAAAATCGTCATTTTTTCCTCGTTCGTGTTTTCTATTTTGAAGCATTTTGGTAGCAGGAGGGAAAGTGGCGCGTGCATATTTGGAAATGTCGAATACAAAATCCAAACCCACCATAATTAACCCTATTAGTGGCAGCTCCTGCCTACCCCTATTAGTGGCAGCGGGGGGGGGGGCGGATTCCGCCCCCCCCCCCGGAGATCTCGATATATAACTGTCCGATTGTCAAAAATCAAACAGCGTTTGATTCCCCTCAACACGATCTACATTTCTAAAGAATATTACAAAAAATCATTTTTTATAGGGGGCAACAGGGGGGGCAAAAACGACAAATATTAGAGGTATTTGTGATCCAACACAGCTGTCATGTTTATCAACCGATTTCAAGGAAACTAATGGGGATCGATAGAGATTGAATTTGGGATTGATATATGATGGTGACTTTTTTAAATTCAAAAATCATAGGCGTTTTCAGGTCACTATATTTGGGGGTAAAATAAATGCCTTATAAAACAGTTTTTTCCTTCTTTTTCGATAAATGAAATGGTGCACTATTGTAACATCGACCACAACAGCTATAAAACATATTTGCATCCATAGGCGGTGCCAGGTTAGCGAAAAATGGAGGCAAAATATATACAAAATCGCTTTCTGTAAACCTCCCCTTTTCAAGTCCCTAAAACCGCCTCTACCCTGCAATATTGATTATAGTTCACTAAAATCAACTAATTTGCACTTGTTTCAATCACCGTAAACCTATGTAACTCATTTATACTTCAGGCAGTTAGGAAGAAGCCGTGAAGATCGCATCTCCGTATTATCGCTAAATGTCACAGAAGAAAATCCTCCCAATACTGGGCCCTGGAACCGCCTCTGGTCAGGTTAGGAACTAAAAATGTTGACTCCATATGCGGAATTCAATTCTAGGAAAAGTCCCAAAATTGCATGGGTCTGCTCCTGGCCGTTCGAGAGATATCTGCGAAAATCCTGAGGGGTGGGCAGAATCTGCCCCCTGCCACTAATAGGGTTAAAGGAAATAGTTCACCTTCAACATTAGTTTTAAACTCTGAGATACCTGTTTTGTAGCCCATGTTGGGAAACCCCTATCTGCAAGTTTTCTTGACTGAAAAGACTCTCCAGCCGAAGATATCTGACTTTTTGGCGAAGGAATTCGGCGCATATATGATATACCGTACCGTCTGAAAGTGCCAGCACTGCCATGGAGCATGCGCAGACCAATAACGCACACCATAACATTAATGATTTACGACCTTCCGTCCTGAATTGGCGCGATGTAGGACCATTTTTGAAAATAAAAAAAGAAACTGTATTCAAAAATATAATAAAATCGTGTTCTGAAAAAATGTCCGAAGGTGAACTATTTCCTTTAAAGGAAATAGTTCACCTTCGGAATTTTTTTCAGAACACGATTTTATTATATTTTTAATACAGTTTCTTTTTTATTTTCAAAAATGGTCCTACATCGCGCCAATTCAGGACAGAAGGTCGTAAATCATTAATGCTATGGTGTGCGTTATTGGTCTGCGCATGCTCCATGGCAGTGCTGGCACTTTCAGACGGTACGGTATATCATATATGCGCCGAATTCCTTCGCCAAAAAGTCAAATATCTTCGGCTGGAGAGTCTTTTTCAGTCAAGGAAACTTGCAGATATGGGTTTCCCAACATGGGCTACAAAACAGCTATCTCAGTTTAAAACTAATGTTGAAGGTGAACTATTTCCTTTAAAGGAACTAACTTAAAGGAAATAGTTCACCTTCAACATTAGTTTTAAACTGAGATAGCTGTTTTGTAGCCTATGTTGGGAAACCCCTATCTGCAAGGTTCCTTGACTGAAAAAGACTCTCCAGCCGAAGATATTTGACTTTTTGGCGAAGGAATTCGGCGCATATATGATATACCGTACCGTCTGAAAGTGCCAGCGCTGCCATGGAGCATGCGCAGACCAATAACGCACACCATAACATTAATGATTTACGACCTTCTGTCCTGAATTGGCGCGATGTAGGACCATTTTTGAAAATAAAAAAAGAAACTGTATTCAAAAATATAATAAAATCGTGTTCTGAAGAAAAAAATCCGAAGGTGAACTATTTCCTTTAAAGGAACACACGTGAACTATTCCTTTTTGAAAAGACCGGAATATATATTGGATAACCAAGTATGGACGATGCCAAACCAAATGTCAAAGCAATATCTTGAGCGTTGACTGACTTATGACTCCCTAAGCAGTGGCGTACGCAGAAATTCACAAAGGACCAGGTCATTGCCTTGAGGGGCGCCACCCGATCGACAGGGCCGCCACCAATATTGGCGAAATTTTGCAGGGGGAGGGGCGCCTCTCCTTCCGCACCGTGCGGAAGGAGAGTCACTGGCCGGAGGGGCGCCGTCACTAGCCGGAGAGGCGCCGTCACTCGCCGGAGGGGCGTGGTCACTGGCCGGAGGGGCGCTGTCACGGGCCGGAGAGGCGCCGTCTATGGCAGGGGACCCCCTCACTGGCCGGGGGCGCCGTCACTGGCCGCAAGAGTGCCGTCCCTGGCGGGGGAGCGTCCTCACTGGCCGGAGTGGCGCCGTCACTGGTCAGAGGGACGTCGTGACTGATCGGAGGGGTGCCAGCTTTGCATGGGCGCCTCGGGTCCAAAGGACCAGGTCATGACCTGCATGACCTGATAGTTGATACTCGGTATACGCCACTGTCCCTAAGTATGATGGGCCTTGACTTTATATTCGACATTTCCAAATATGCGTGGTGGGTCTGGCGCTATTTTCGATCTGGACCGATTCCTACAACCAACGTAAGTTCAAAGACGTCGCGTTTTGGCGCCAAAGTTTATCGCTCTGAATAGCGTGCGTGGAACGCATTTCGACAGTATTTGAGGAATTGTGACTGGGACTTGGGTATCGTTGTTTTCCTTTTCCCTGTAAACATGTAGCCAAATAAAATTCACACTTTGTGAATGTGCAAGGTATAAAGTTAATATTTTTCATTGTCAAGGTTATTTTAAAATTACTATAGTCTTGCGATGGCTACCTTGGCCTCAGGTCATATCCAGACTCAAGTATTTTAGGTACCAATTTTAAATCTGACACCCATTTTGCACCATGCTTAGGTACTTATCCCGGTGGATTGTATGGGTGCTATGAGTAGAGGTCTCACAATTTTTAGCATTTCCAACTAGTCAAGATCAGACTCGGCATGAATTCAGCTACAAACCAAAGTTTGAAAGCGACAGAAGAGGTAAAATTGGTTTGTCTGTTTTTTTTTACCACTGGCGGATCCAGAAGAGTGGGGCATTAGGGGCAAATGCCCCCTCTCCCCACAGGAGCATGGCGGGCATTCAATACAAGGATGTCCCCCGCCCCACGTGTTCCTGCATTGGCTGCAAGAACTGATAATTAGGAAGAAGAAAAAATCCCCCCGGTCAATGACTTTCGCTTTGAGAACCCTCCCTCCCTCCCCCCCCCCCCCCCCCCCCCCCCCCCCGCTCAACGATTTTTTTGCGCTGACGATACGACTCCACCCCCCCCGGTCAACAACTTTTCGCTGGGAGCGAAATTTTAGCCCCTCCCCCCCCCCCCCCCATTCTTGGACCCTAGATCCGCCAGTGTGGTGGTGGCTGTGGGGACTGCAGCGGCGGCGGCGGCGGCGGCGGCGGCGGCGGCGGCAGCGGCGAAGGTGGGAGCGGGAGAAGGGGGAGGGGCGGATTTCGGGACGGTTGCTTCCTGACCCCGTTTAGGTTGTTTTGGGCGCGAGACATTGTTATTCTTGGATCCACTTCTCCTGTACCTGCCGGGAGCCCGGGGGGGGTGGAATGGGGACAGTGGGTTTGGAACGGCCGGCCGTTATTACAGCGAGGCTGATTTGAATGAGGAAGTGAAGTTTGAGGTTGTTTTGATCGCCGTCAAATATTTCCCGTAGGGTTTAGGTAACGCATACCTGTGGCTGGGATGTCAGAAGAGTTTTAGGACTTCGGAGGTAAGGAAGAGATAAAGTTACCGTACTGGGCGTTTGGCATTATTTTGCTAGTGTTCACAGTTCGCCGTGGCCTTGTAACGATGAATTAATTAAATAGATGGAATGGGCTCAACCAACTGCGTTCGCCGTGGCCTTGTAACGATGAATGAATGAAATAGATGGAATGGGCTCAACCAACTGCGCTTCAAAGAAAAACCGATGATGGTTACAAATGTGACTCTGCTATTCCAGTCAGGTTAACATACCTGCTTTCGGCGCCAAGATGGCGCTTTTCGGCGCCAAGATGTCACGCGATTGCCAAGTGTTGCAGGCTGCAGCTTGTGGTGAAGAACGCGCATGTAAACCGTTAGCTTCCATTGCATCCGTCCAGTTGATTCCAGTTCATTTTACGGGTTCACACCCTCCACTGAATCCGCTCTCCAGATTTAATTCGAACTTAAATCGGATTTAATTCGAACTTAAATATGATTTAATCCGTACTTAAATCGGATTTAACATGTACTTAAATCAGATTCAATCCGTACTCAAATAGGATTTAATCCATACTTAAATCGGATTTAATATGTACTTAAATCAGATTCAATCCGAACTTAAATCGGATTTAATCCGTACTTAAATCATATTTAATCCGTATTTAAATCGATTTTAATCTGTACTTAAATCGGACTTAATCCGTATTAAAGTAATTAAAAGGAATGTTTCACCATTCTGAAAGAAGTCAAATATACGCTGGGTGCAGTAGAAAATATGAAGAAGTGCTGCTGAAAACGATGGTGATATTTTTTTCACTCGAGAAGTCACTTAACTTTATACAAATTAAGTTTTTATGTTTGGGCGAATGGCGTGATTATTGAGCTATAGACCGCCGCTGATTGGCTGACAAAGTGGGATTGGCTGAAAAAGTGGCCGTCAGCCCAATCAGCGGCTGCACCAGCCTGGAGTCATTTTGAAAATGGTAAATTAAATTGCTTAAGAACGGTTAAGTTTTGGGAAAAATGACCTTAGTAATTTAGACATTTCAATAACGACCCAAAGTAATGGCTATCTCTAAAACTAAATACAAATACGAATACTTTATATATACATATATTGTACACCAGTTGTAATGTTTGTATCGGAAGCTTTCGAACACTACTAAATCAAATAAAACTAATACAAAGGTGAAACATTCCCTTTAAATTGGGTTTAATCCGTACTTAAATCGGATTTAATTCGTACTTAAATTGGATTGAATCCGTACTTAAATCGGATTTAATCCGTATTTAAATCGGATTAAAGGAAATAGTTCACCTTCGGAATTTTTTCAGAACACGATTTTATTATATTTTTTAATACAGTTTCTTTTTTTCTTTTTAAAAATGGTCTTATATCGCGCCAATTCAGGACCAAAGGTTGTAAATTATTGGTTTTATGGTGTGCGTTATTGGTCTGCGCATGCTCCATGGCAGTGCTGGCACTTTCAGACGGTACGGTACATCATATATGCGCCGCATTCCTTCGCCAAAAAGTCAAATATCTTCGGCTGGAGAGTCTTTTCAGCCAAGAAAAGTTCCAGATAAGGATTTCTCAACACGGGCTACAAAACTGCTATTTCAGTTCAAACCCATGTTGAAGGTGAACTATTTCCTTTAAAAGGGAGTGTGCCTACTCAGATCGCTTATTTGGGGTTAAAGGAAATAGTTCACCTTCGGATTTTTTTTTAGAACACGATTTTATTATATTTTTGAATACAGTTTCTTTTTTTCTTTTCAAAAATGGTCCTACATCGCGCCAATTCAGGACAGAAGGTCGTACATTATTAATGTTATGGTGTGCGTTATTGGTCTGCGCATGCTCTGTGCAGTGCTGGCACTCTCAGACGGTACGGTATATCATATATGCGCCGCATTCCTTCGCCAAAAAGTCAACTATCTTCGGCTGGAGAGTCTTTTCGGACAAGAACAGTTGCAGATAGGGATTTCTCAACTCGGGCTACAAAACTGCTATTTCAGTAAAGGGAAATAATGACCTTTTGATTTTGTTAGCAACAATTTCTTAGGCTACCGCTATGATTTTACAATTATTGTATTTAAATTTAAGAATTAAATAAAATTATTCCCATATTGAAAGTTGTAAGTTTGGAAAAAATACAAAACAAGTACCTTGTGTACTTCATGAAGGTCATTGACAAACTCGTCCTTCCCTACCATTGTTTACATCGAGTGCGCGGCATTTTTGGAGGCTCTGTGACGTTTCCGATCAAACTGAGCGCTGCTCGGACACACGCTAGTAGCGCTAGTGGCGCTTTCGTTCTCCATGGCAACCAGGCGTCAGCCAATCAAAAGCCAGAAAGGGAATACGTTCTGGCTTTTCATTGGCTCACGCCTGGTTGCCATGGAGAACGAAAGCGCTACTCGCTACAACTCGCCACAATGTTAAGTGCGCCGAGAAGCATGACAATGACTTTGTAAACAAATCGCCGACGCTAAATAGGTCGCCGTCGATGTGCATCGATGAGCTTCCGATTTAATTGCCAGTTTTGTGTTATTGTTTGTTAGTTTTTTGGGGACAAATTATTATTTTTCATGATAATATAAAGCATAGTGTTATATACAGCCACAGACAAATTATACAATACTCCTAATGTTGAAAACAAATGAATTTATTTTCAAAAATTGAGGGTCTCAACCACTAACTATGCCGCCGTTGATGTGCATCGATGAGCTTCCGATTTTATTGCCCCTTTTTCCATTCGCTGTTAGTTTTAGAAGATCGCCGGGCATATAATCACAACGAGTAGAACGCACAATATATTTTCCACTCCATTGCGTAAAAAAACAATACGGGAAAAGCCCGCAGTTTGATGAGGACCAAAAGTACTTGCAAGTACCGGTCGTTAAAAGTGTGGAACGCTTATCAACTTTAACTTGAAATATCTTTCGGTGGGAAAGTTTTCATGCAAAATGTGATGAATTTACAATATATTTTGGTCTCGTCTGGCGATTTCAAGTGCTAACTCCATTTTTGTGGAAAAAGGTCATTATTTCCCTTTAAAAAACCCATGTTGAAGGTGAACTATTTCCTTTAATGACACTGGTTTATAAAACATAATTTTCTGAATCGAACCATGCTTTTTTGCCAGTTTCACATTAGTTGCCGAGATATTCCAAAGACTCCATGAACTGGCTGGTAGCAAACAAATATCGTATAGACTCCAGAGGGCTTCCGCTACTAGAAGCACTGCAACTATCGACTAAACTGCTAGCATATTGTTAGCGCCGGCCAATAGCAATTCGACAAAACAGCTCGTGTACGCCGATAGCTGCAGCCGAACAGTATCGTCTACATACGTACCCCCCCCCCCCTACTCGCAACGCTTGGTGGCCATTTTTCGACGAAAATATCAATTTAGAGCTACAAAACTTGAACATAATAAAGTTCACAGTGCCAAGAACATGCTGTACAAAACTTGTCTATCTTGCATGATGTGACCGTAATTGTATTGCCTTATGTGCGCCGTTTTACATAACATCACTATAGTGACGATCGTTTTATAGATATCGAAACAAAAAATCAGCATAAAACAATGCAAGTGAAAATTCAACCAAGAGCTCCAGATGTGAATTTCATCGTATCCAACAATCAAACGAATAGCTACTTACCGCATGCAAATTATTTTTGACATTCCAAAACAGTAGGCGCACTCCTGTTTCAGTAGGCACACTCCCGGATCTATTTTAACATGTTAACTGGGGGGCAATGCCCCCCCCCCCCCAGTGAGCCGTTTTGCCCCCCCAGTCAAAAAATGTTACCCACCCTGATGTCAGTATTTCCATGTCATTTTTCGCTTGATAGGTATTCAATTAAAATAAAATATGTTTACCTGGTGATAAATGTATACAAATACAATGAAAATGTCATGATATTCCTAAGTTTGAGTATTTCCCAGCCAAAATAAGTATCTTCACATTATTTCCGGAATATCTTGAATTTCAATATCCTTTGAACATCACCCATTGGCGGCAGAGTGGGGGAGAGGGGGGTGTTGTTGGATCAGGAACGTCGCCACACAATTTGGAGTGGGTGGGGACAACTGCTGAGCCGATTGTGTTCAAATTTGGCGTGTGGTTAGGGATCTCTCAGCCGCCACAATATCACAAGTCAGGGGTGGGGTGCTTCTGCATGTGCGCACGTGTGCACCACGTATTTGTATCTCAGAATCTACTTCCCTGATCGAGTTGAAATTCGCCATACACTTCCTTTGCGTTCGCTCGTTCATCGCCAACTACGGCGCCTTACTGGTTCGGTAAAAACAGTTATGGAAGAAAAATGACGAATGACCTCAGGGTGAATAGATTTTACATCGTTGAGGTCACAGGATACAAATACCACATGGATCTTTGCATTGGCGGATCCAGAACGGGTGTTGGGGGGGGGGGGGAATCCAAAAAGTGTCACACAATTATGAAAACGCATCGGATTTGGCTTGCTTATGCATTGATAGCTGATTTAACCCGCGCCGTGCCGGGGGGGGGGGGGGCGTTTAAACGCCCCCCTCCCACAGGTTTTTCAAGGATAGCGGAAAAACGGCGGCGTGCAGCGCCACCGTTTTTAGCATAGCTGTTCAAACATCAATTGTCCACATTATGTTAAAAAAAAATACCTCGGTTCATCTCAGGTTAGGTCACCACTCACCAGACCAAGTCACGTGACCCCAGCTCCAAAAAAGCTTGTGGTCACCCCATAGCCACAGTTTTTGGCCGATAGACATCGTACTTACAGGATTTTATAAAGTCCTAGGTACCTACAATGTGTATATCTCGGATGTTTGATATCAGTGACCTAAGGTCGGGTCAATTTCGTGACCTACCCATTATAAGTCAATGAGGAAATATTCAAATGCTTCCTATTCTGAGGATACGCACGATATCAGCCCAATTCTTTCTAGATCATGTTATCATAGGACATTCTTGAAGATCCAGGTGCAATTTTCGTTCAGTGACCCCTATAGGGTCAGCCGAGGTCATCAGAAGTTACCAACACTTTTGTGTTGACGACGTTTTGTGTTGACGACGACGACGACGGCATTGTGAAGTGAGGACATACCGCTAACCTTTTTATAAATTGTCTTTCTGTCTGTCATCTTTCCTCTATTGCAAAGCGCCGGTATGGTCAGCAATGCACGAGGGATTGAGCTCGCCTATTACATCTCAAAATGCTGTTCATGTCATGTAACTAGCTGTGGTCCTTAGTTGTCCGGTTGTCTTCCAGACTGTCTCTCTGTTGTTTAATGGCGTACAACCAAAGGACATAATGGACGTTTTGATGCCCTACCATTATTACATTTACGCCAGGCATTATACCTCGCTTACATCGTTGTTTCAGAACAGTGCGGTGCTTCGAACGGGTGTCGGACTCCTGCATCGTGACGCCCATCAAGGTGCCAAAAACCTTTCTGCACGTTCGCCCGAGTCTGGCTAAGATCGTGGCGATGCGGAAACGGCGGGGCATCTGCGGCCCCATCGTTCACCAGGACGATCCCCGCCGGTCGAGTGGGCCGTACGGCCATCGGGCTACAGGCCCAGATGAGTCGAAGGAGACTCTCGACAGCAGCTGGGCAGAGCACTCCCGCTTCAACGACAGCGTCCAGTGAAGCTGGAAGCGGGGGGGGGTCGACCCGGTATGTGGTGATCAGGCACGTTGCCAGGATTTTTCTCAGGAGTGGGGTGGGGGGCACGTCGGTGATAGAAACAAATTTCGCTCTTCAGACAATGTTGGGGGGGGGGGGGGGGGTGGTCGTCAGAGAATCTCATTTTATCTAGTGTAAATATATTTTCCTCGGGGGGGGGGGGGGCGCAAGGCCCCGGTAGCCACCCCCTTGTCTACGTCCCTGGTGGTGATCAGCATTGCTTCGTGGTGCCAGTGTTGCTGGGTTGAAGCACCGGCTATGATCCACCTGTACAGTGTACAATGTATATAATATAATACTCATCCAGTACATCATTTGACCATAGAACTTGGTGGCTTGCAATGTGCTTACAGTACGCACATGAAGAGGGAAGAGCGTTTCAATTTACCTATACAATAACCAATTGTAAAACATGCGGTAGCTTTTCGCGACGCCGGCACTGTCCAACACCTTACGGCGTTGTGCACCTGAAAGACGGGTCGCACGGAACTTGGACGTGGCACGAGAAGAGTTTATATATTCAGATATTGCATTCAATCACATAGTATATTGCACTGTACATTCTACCGCTGAGAGATCTTCTTGTTCCGGGTTCACCACAGGGAATACTCTGTGCGGAAGTATGAACGTTGCATTCACAGTATATCCGTACAAAAGGTATTAAATGCCAACAAAGTTGCTTGCGCTCCTAGTCGCACAGACTGCGCAGTCAAGAGCGAACGCACACAGCGCCTCCACCGGGCTATACATCAACTAAATCTACATAGGAGTTGCTCCGCGAGACAGGTCCACGATCCGCTGTCGCCACAGCCAGACTGGTTATTGATTCGACTCTGATTACATCGATTAGAATCGTTCAATCAAAATCCCTGAATCAAAGAAGAATCGATTCACCACCGGATTGTTTTATTCATGAATCGTGATTGAATCAAAACTCGCATAGAAACAAGGCTGTTTAAATCAAAAAGGTTGTGCAATGCTATTTCAATGGTGAGTCAAACATGATTTGATCAAAAAATGTTTTTATTCTTTGAATCGGAAAGAATCATTCCTCAAAATGTTTATCCATGAATCAAACGGTGACTGAATAATTTATATTCCAAAATGAGTCGTGATTGAAACCTTCCAAATACGGTGAATCAATAACCAGTCTGGCCACATCATCAAATGCATCGCTGGCACGGCGCCAGCGACGTGCCGCCCGTAACATCCTCCACACAAGAAGAAGAGCGGTTGACTACTCTAGAACGAAACTTAAACTGCTGACACACAGTCACACACAAAGATGAATTCCTAACTTCCTTCCTTACATGTCGTCTCAAAACAAAAACTTCAACTAGGCCAGGCACAGGCACGTAGCCAGGATTTCGTCCAGGGGGGGGGGGGGGGGGGGGGCGGCGCCTCGAAAGAGCCCCTTCCCGAGCGTTGAAAGGGCCCCTTCCCAAGCGTTGAAAGGCCCCCCCCCCCAAAAAAAAACTCACTAAAAGGCACGTTACAAGGCTGAAAAATGCAGTATGGCAGGTATGGCATGGGCCATATCAACGTTTAGGAGCTGGAGTTAGCAAACTGCCACATCAACTTTGCAACTAGCGACACGAATTTGGAATCAGCTATACCAACTTGCAATGGCGCGAAAATTTTGAGTATTATGCCCTGGGTTGCTTTCTTATCAATGCGTCGCATTGCGTATGGTGCGGACCTCTAAAATTGCTATATTGTGCGCTTAAAAGTGCGGGAAAAAGTGCTAAAGTGAACTATTTTGCCCAATAATATAGGAAAGTAGCAACATAACACATAAATACGCCGAGAAACTGACCGATTTTTTCCTAACCCGCATATAATTGAATTTGTAGTGAAATTGCGCCGCGGAGCGGCGCGAAAATGTTGAGTTTTATTCCCTGTACAACTGTATTCTTACTGTTGAAAGGCCCAAGGTCCCTTCAGATCGTCTAGGGGCCCCTCTGACCTTTTCTACGCCCTTCCGACCTGATCAGGGACTCATCTGGGATCCGCGAAGCGAAAAGACATGATGTGGAGTGGGTGATATATATATAATACAAAGAGGGCTTACTATACAGGAAAAAATAAAATCGGATCTTTCGGGTATATTGTAGCACCCTGACGAAGGGTGTTACAATATACCCGAAAGCTCCGCTTTTAATATTTGTATTGTGGAGTAAGTCCTCTTTGTATTTAATCTTCATCTGGGATCTCTACGTCCTTTGACCTTCCGGTCTCACCAGAGACTCCTCAGACCTTCCAAGAAGCCCCTCTTGTGTGTCAAGGGGCCCATTCGGCCTGTTCAGAGGTCCTTCCGACCTGACCAGCGACTGCACTGGCTGCTTTGTCGCCCTGCCGACATGCTCAGGGGCAGGGGCGGCGGATTGCGGGGCGCAGGGTACCCAAAATCCCCCCCCTCAAATGAAAATCCTGGGGAGGGGAAGGGTCATGTTGCCCCCAGATTGAGCAAGCTAAAATCTGGGGGGGGGGGGCAAAACTACCCTTTGCCTCCCAGGATTTTCGACTGTGGGAAATTTTAGATACCTTGCCCCCGCAATCCGCCGCCCCTGCTCAGGGGCCCTCCGACCTGCCCAGGAGCCCCTCCAGTCTGGCTAGGAACTCATCCGGCATGTTCAAGGGGCCTTCCGACCGGCCCAGGGACCCTTTCGATCTAGCCAGGGGCCCCTCTGACCTGCCCAGGAGCCCTTCCGATCAGCCCAGCGACTCTTCTGGCCGGCCTGCGCTGGCTGCTTTGTTGCCCTGCCGACATGCTCAATGGGCCCTCCGACCTGCCCTGGAGCCCCTCCGTGCTGGCCAGGGGCCACTTCGGCATGTTCAGGGGCTCTTCTTACCCGCCCAGGGGTCCTTTCGGTCTGGGCATGGGCCCCTCCGATCTGCGCAGGGGCCCTTTTAACTTTACAGGGGCCCTCTGGTCTCTCCAGGGGCCCTTTAACCTTCTAAGGGGCCCTTCCGACCTAGCAAGGGACTGCGATGGCTGCTTTGTCGCCTTGCGACATGCTCCGAGGGCCCTCCGACCTGCCCTGGGGCCCCTCCGTGCTGGCTAGGGGCTGATTCGGCATGTTCAGGGGCCCTTCTGACCCACCTAGGGGCCCTTTCGGTCTGGTCAGGGCCCCTCTGAACTGCACAGGGGCCCTCTGGTCTATCCAGGAGCCCTCCAACCTGCTCAGGGGCCCTTATGACCTGGCAAAGGACTGCGCTGGCCGCTTTGTCGCCCTGTCGACATGCTCAGGGGCCTCTCAACCTGCCCAGGGGCCCCTCTGTGCTGGCTATTGGCCCATTCGACGTGTTCAGGGGGCCCATTCGACGTGCTCAGGGGGGCCTCTGACCCGCTCAGTGGCCCTTTCGGTCTGGCCAGGGGCCCCTCTGACATGCACAGGGCTCTCTTGAACGTCCAAGGGGCCCTCTGGTCTTTCAGAGAGGGCCCTGGTGGCCCTAAAGGGCCTTTGAAGTCCTCTAAACCCTCTAAAGACCACGCTTCGTGTAGTAAAGAGCCTATGATACCGCGCTTCGCGCGGTCTCGTCGGCCCTTTTCGGCGCGCGCAGCGCGCCGAAAAGGGGCCTCCAGGGGGGGGGGGGGGGGGGGCGGCCGCCCCCGCCGCCCTCCCCTTGGCTACGTGCCTGGCCAGGCACACAGCACATGAACACAACCAAATTACGCAAACTTCACGGCGAGTAGCGGGGGGGGGGGGAGGGAGGGGGCAGGCTCGACTGCCTACCGCCACAGGAAACCTACACTGATTCGTCTGCGCTGTCATCAAGCATCACATTAACGTCTAAGTTGTATTTGCAATCAATGAGAATGCAATGCGAGTTCCGAAAAAACAGACGTTTCGACAAACATTTATAAATATTTAAATTCTAAAGATATTTAAGTCAAGCAATCACAATCTGCTTCGTGCAAACCTGGTGCCGATTGTGATTGCTTGACTTAAATATCTTTATAATTTAAAATGTATAATTAGCACTCACGAAGACGCTCTGTTTGTCGAAACGTCTGTTTTTTATGAACTTTCATTTCATCGTCATTGATTGCGAATACAATGATCATGTCTGATACATTACCGTCTAAGTCAGCTACACCTGACACGGTGCTACATCCGTCCGGGGTTCAGCTCACACTGACTGGGTGCTCTATCTATATATCTATGTTAAATGTTAAATCAATGCTAAATGCCAGACTAGGACCTGACAGCACGCCGTCTTGAAGTTCTCCGAACCCCCGGTACTGGCCCCTGGGGTCGAGCCACTTGCGTCGGATGGCCATGATTGGAGGTGGAGGTGGGGGATCCGTGCCTGCGGTGGTACCGGCCAAGCTGGCCTCCACCTCCCACGCCAGGGCCGGGTACCGCACCAATATGTCCTTGAGGACTGTGGAGGTGCGCTGCGTGGCCTCTAGCTGTGACACAAGGTCCTGATGACACAAACATAAAACATGCATAAATACTTATTCCATCTTCCCGTGAAGGGCTGCAGACAAGCATGTTGATACAATGTTCAAATGGCAGTCTATAGGATTGCTGAAGTGTTGTCCATTTATTCATTAAAACAATACATCTTACATAATTTTATATTATTACTAAACCAATAAAGCCTGAACCTAAAGGGCCAAAATATTATATGGAAGTATTGATAGTGCATATGACAACCATGCATGACAACGTTTTACTGGATTGAAGACCATTCTTGCTTGCAAATGAAGAAACACATACATTCCATTGAATAACATGTTGCATGTGTTTTTCCCATTTGTGTGGCAGCATTGCAAACTTCACATACTTTGTGAATTGTGATGGCAACACATCTTGTCCATGAGCACATATAATGAGACTGCTCCAGGCTCCTGCATCCTGGGCTAGGCTCAAAATCACTGTGTGATCATGAACAACAAATGCTGGCAGAAAAACAAAACAAAAACATTGCACACATCAGTCATTGTAAAGGCGGCCGCACACTAGGCCATTCGGCCCGCGATATACTGCGACATTCCGCCTCGGAAAATCGCGTCGATACCGCTGAATATCGTCCTTGTTCCGGCGGATTCGGCGCTGTCTGCTCGCGAGATTCCGCCCCGCCGACCTACAGCATGTCGCAACTTGTGCCTACAGCCTGTCACAAGGTAAATTAATGATGGACATTTTTCGACGAAGATGTAAGTTTAGAACCACGAAACTTTTAGATAACAAATTTCACAGCGGCAAGAGCATGCTGTGCAAAATGTGTACCTCTGTCTTGCATATATTCGCCACTGTTGCCTGATCAATTTTGTTGTCCGCGGCTCCGCGGCGTTCAGTCGCGGAAAAAAGCTCGTTCGAATCAGCTTTTTTCCGCCGGTCCGCAGATGGCCGGCCGACGACATTCGTCCGCGATTTTTGACGTTTCGGCTGACGCGAACGCGGAAAGTCGCTAAAGATGCGCGGAAAGTCGTAGCGTTATCGCGACCTCCGCGCGCCGAATGGCCTAGTGAGCGGCCGCCTTAACAATTACGAGCTGACATGCTAAGCTCGTTGATGAAGCGAAATGGTAAATCTTTGACAATAGAAATCATAATGAAACATAATAGATGAGTAACTAAAGTTTCTAACTACAAGAAGAGATAAAGAGCAACAAATAAATATGCTACATACCTACTCACTCAGGCTCCTCGAATTGCTTTGGAGCTGGGGTGCAGAGTGGAAAATTCTGACTAAAAATAAGTATAAAGAGTGGAAAATTAAACCAAAAAGCATATGTACCAGGCTTTATCACCCAATTACCTGCTCACCAAAATTAGTTATTATCTATGCCAATGCTTACCAGTCTTTCCATCCACAAGCTGTCCCTATAATTACATCCATAAATCAGTATCAGGTTTCCAATTATTTAATGCATTGTAAAATAAGGAGTGGAAAATTCACAGTAAAACTCAGGAAAAAGAATGGAAAAATAGTATCCATAGGGTGTCATTTTCCACCCAAATTTCCCAATGCTAGGATGCTTCACTTGTGGGCGCTTCGCTCCCCTGCTTCTCTTCATGCAGCTTTTGGTTGTACCTAAAATGGATATGTAAGGTAGTCAGAAATATCAGGAATATCATATATCAGGAAACATTGATAATCAGCTGGACAAATAACCAAAATTTAAAGTGCAAAATTGCATGCAAGAAATAAGATTAAAAAACATCCACACTAACATGTACCCAGGGGCGTAGGAACTATGTTCAAGTTGGGGGGGGGGGGGCAGGAGGCATTCTGAAGTTGATTCTTTCCATGCAACGCCCATAGGTGTAATGTTAAAATCACAAGTGTTGGGGGGGTGGCTGCCCCCCTGGCTCCTACGCCTATGCATGTACCTAAGTTACATCCATGTAAGGATACATGTAAGGATATAATATTTTGTCACAGCTTTCTAGCAGTTGTTGTTGGGTTAGGGCTCCTTCTAGCAGACATTTCATGCTATCTCATTATTGATGATATCAACGCACCAAAGCTCTGGTATTTACTGCATGTATTGTATACGCTCAGCTGTGATGGGTACACATTTAATGTAAACTGTGTAAGGGCCATTTTGGTGAAAGAACCAGGTATGATAAGGAAAGATACATAGGTATAGCTGATTCTTGAGTACATTATTAGTATGCTTCACATGATAATAATAAAAAAGAAACCATGTACAGGCAGGCCTTGACAAGACTGCTACAGACTGATCAAGCAACCTCATCCTATCCACTCATACCGTAAGACTCACAAAACATTGCTTCACTTTAGGATAATTGATAACTGGCAACTGGTCCAGGCAGAGTTGAAGATACCAAATTTTGTTGTGTGGTACATGAGACATCTAGTTATCCAGTATGTACCTACAAATGCGAACAAATAGTTCAGAGCAAACAGTTGTAGAATATAAAACGTTTTGTTTTGTTCTGTTTTATTTTGTATTGACGTCTCCACTATTGTCTCTGGTAACGCGTCATATTTTGGTTACAAGTACGCCGTTGTTGTATGCAATTGCTTCCATATCCAAGCTACCATATGCATGACGTCATACATTGTCCTGAAGTTTATGGCCATGAAGGGGAAAAGAGAAACATGTCCATTTCTCAACGAATATCCATCTATCGTCCAAACAAATGTCATATTCGTGATTTTCAGCTCAATATACCCCGTATAGCCAATTTTTAAGACATTTTTCAAGGTGACCTATTCCCTTTAAGCGTGGAATGGTCTCAATATCATCGAATTATGACTACTTTAATCGTGTCATACAGCCCCTCATTCTTACACCCAACAACCGCACCACAACCCTCCACTCTCTTCTCTCCTCCCCACACACCAAACACATCGCCTGGTTATGCATATTTTATTCAATACATATCAGTGCTACCCGCGCGGCGCGGGGGCTGCCCGGTCCCAACTCCAGTCAGCCGCCGAACCAACGCGGGCCCGCCTCACTCGGCGGCCGCCAGGCGGCGGGCGCGTCGGGAACGACTCCAAATAGAGGGCGCGCGCGTCGCTCAAAACTTGCGTCGTACTTGATCGCGGCGGCGCGCTGCGCGGCGGCGGCGCGCGCGCGGGGGACGCGCAAACGGTCACTAGCGCGCATCGTGGCGCGGTTTCTGCTGGGACGAAAGTTTGTCAAATAACTCCCTGGGTGGCGAGGTCCACAGTTCACGCAGCTGCTGCGGCGGCTGCTGCTGCTGCGGCGACGGCTGCTGCAGCTGCTGTGGCGGCTGCTGCTGCTGCTGCTGTGGCGGCTGTGGCGGAGAGGACGTATCCCAAAGTCGCCTCAGATGCTGCATCGGGTCGGGGTCGGCGGCGGGGGCGGGGGCGGGGGTGGCCGGCCGCGGCGGCGTCGGCGGCAGCGGCGCCGGCGACGAGCGACGGCCGGGTCCGGACCTGGCGGCCTAGCCAGACCAGCTGTCTTCTCCCCACATCTGACGAACCAAGGCAGACGGTCAGGTCAGGTCAGGTCAGGTCAGGTCAGGACAGGTCAGGACCGGTCAGGACCGTGTCAGGTCAGGTCAGGTCAGGTCAGGTCAGGTCAGGTCAGGTCAGGTCAGGTCAGGTAAGGACCGTGTCAGGTCAGGTCAGGTCAGGTCACACACGGCCAGCACGTGCTGACACACACACACGGTCAATAGCGACCAGTAACAGCTGCAGTGGCCGACTGACCCCAAAACACAACTGACTATAACTGAGAGGACAGAGCAGCACGTGACACGCCGCACCATAACATAATATGTGGCACACCACAGACTACTGAGTACAGAGTACACTCCAAACCGGAGTTAGCTTGGGATTGAAGCCGTTACGCCAAGCACCGACGGATCGAAGACACGGGAGGATACATACAGCACATTCCAAAACGGAGGAGGTAAAACAAAATAAGCGATTGTTGAGGGAAAACACAGAAAAGTCGCTACAAACGATCCGAGGGCATCGAGAGATCAGCATCAAAGATCAACCCAAGACCGTGTATTGGGGTTAAACGGTGTGACGAGTACCGGGACAACTGGCGGGAAATTCGTCACGCCCGTACGATCTGCATTCATATCACGCTCACACAATAAAGACGTCCGAACAGCAGTCTGAGGCCAATTTCACAAAGAGGTTAGTAATAGCACATGTTTGCTATTACAAATGCAAAAAAAAATGAGATTTACTGCCCTGGGTTTTGTGAAATCCAAACTACAAACATGTGTACAAATTATTTGTAATAACACAGAAATTTTTTGTAATTACAAACTTTTTTGCTTTGTGAAATTGGCCTCTGCTGGTGTTTCGCAAATGGGGTGGGGGTGGGGGGGGGGGGGGGGCTAGCAGAGCCTAACACTGAACATCGACGTCGCGTAATTCTCTGCAATCACATGGCGATCGCGTAGTCAAAAGCAATCACAGAGTACATCTCCCCTCCCTCCTCAGTACCTGGTGGGTATCGGCAGCCCCTCCCCAGCCACCCTGTCCTCATCCCTCCCCTCGGTACCTGGTGGGTATCGGCGGCAGACCCTACCCTCCACCCAGCTTCCCCATAGCTGATGGGTATCTGCACTCCCTCTCTCTCCAGGCCCCTATACCCCTGAACTCCGCACCTGATGGGTATCTGCACTCCTCCCCCTTCCCCCAGCCCCTCTATCCTCTCTCCATCCTCCGCACCTGATGGGTATCTGCACTCCTCCCCCTCCCCTCTATCCTTTCTCTCGCTCCACCCTCCGCACCTGGTGGGTGTCGGCACTCCTCCCCCTTCCCAGCCCCTCTATCCTCTCTCTCCATCCTCCGCACCTGGTGGGTGTCGGCACTCCTCCCCCTCCCCAGCCCCTCTATCCTTTCTCTCGCTCCACCCTCCGCATCTGGTGGGTGTCTGCACTCCTCCCCCTTCCCAGCCCCTCTATCCTCTCTCTCTCCACCCTCCGCACCTGGTGGGTGTCGGCACTCCTCCCCCTCCCCAGCCCCTCTATCCTCTCTCTCCATCCTCCGCACCTGATGGGTGTCTGCACTCCTCCCCCTTCCCAGCCCCTCTATCCTCTCTCTCCATCCTCCGCACCTGATGGGTGTCTGCACTCCTCCCCCTTCCCAGCCCCTCTATCCTCTCGCTCCACCCTCCGCACCTGGTGGGTGTCTGCACTCCTCCCCCTCCCCAGCCCCTCTATCCTCTCTCCATCCTCCGCACCTGATGGGTATCTGCACTCCTCCCCCTTCCCAGCCCCTCTATCCTCTCTCTCCATCCTCCGCACCTGATGGGTGTCTGCACTCCTCCCCTTCCCAGCCCCTCTATCCTCTCTCTCCACCCTCCGCACCTGGTGGGTGTCGGCACTCCTCCCCCTTCCCAGCCCCTCTATCCTTTCTCTCCATCCTCCGCACCTGGTGGGTGTCGGCACTCCTCCCCCTTCCCAGCCCCTCTATCCTCTCTCTCCATCCTCCGCACCTGATGGGTGTCTGCACTCCTCCCCCTTCCCAGCCCCTCTATCCTCTCGCTCCACCCTCCGCACCTGGTGGGTGTCGGCACCCCTCCCCCTTCCCAGCCCCTCTATCCTCTCTCTCGCTCCACCCTCCGCACCTGGTGGGTGTCGGCACTCCTCCCCTCCCCAGCCCCTCTATCCTCTCTCTCCATCCTCCGCACCTGGTGGGTGTCGGCACTCCTCCCCCTTCCCAGCCCCTCTATCCTCTCTCTCCATCCTCCGCACCTGATGGGTATCTGCACTCCTCCCCCTTCCCAGCCCCTCTATCCTCTCTCTCTCTCTCTCTCTCTCTCTCCATCCTCCGCACCTGGTGGGTGTCTGCACTCCTCCCCCTTCCCAGCCCCTCTATCCTCTCTCTCCATCCTCCGCACCTGGTGGGTGTCGGCACTCCTCCCCCTTCCCAGCCCCTCTATCCTCTCTCTCGCTCCACCCTCCGCACCTGGTGGGTATCTGCACTCCTCCCCCTTTCCAGCCCCTCTATCCTCTCTCCATCCTCCGCACCTGATGGGTGTCTGCACTCCTCCCCCTTCCCAGCCCCTCTATCCTCTCTCTCCATCCTCCGCACCTGATGGGTGTCTGCACTCCTCCCCCTTCCCAGCCCCTCTATCCTCTCTCTCCATCCTCCGCACCTGATGGGTGTCGGCAGGCCCAGACGGCTTGCCCGCCGAGAGTCCGGGCATCCCCCACGAATCTCCGCCTCCGAGCGACGCCAGCTGCGCCGCCAGGCCGCCGCCGGCGCCGGGCGCGTTGTTGTTGTGCTGCTGTTGTGCTGCCGCGGCTGCCGCGGCGGCGGCGGCAGCGGCGGAGGAGGGCCGGCCGCCCAGCGGGCCGTATGGCGAGCCGTAGCCGGCGGGCAGGCCGGCCAGACCGCCGCCGTTGGCGTAGCAGCCGTACCGCCCGCCGCCGGGCGCGCCGCCCAGCTCGGACGACATGGAGGCGGCGCGGCGCAGCTGTGGAGGAGGGGGAGGGGTGAGCTGACTGGTGTGGAGACCTCAGACACAGACCAGGTCGGCGAGACACAGCACGGCACGGTCGGGGCAGATGATCACTGCGATCCAGTAGGCCCAGCGCGGTCACATTCGCAAGCCACATGGCACGAGTCGCTCGTAAACAAACGACTGGAAGCGCATTGGCAAACGCGCACAGTGAGTCTCACTCAGTCATTTCCATAAGGCCCAGTAACGCGTTCGCACGCCAGTGTAAGAGCCAGCTAATCTCCTTTCGAAAACGCTACACACTCCACAACTCTAAGCGTGCATTAACCGTCAGTACGAAAAACAATTGAGCAAAAATCCAAAAACACCTGAGTCTTATACCAGCGAGTCTCGCCTCATCAGGCCAGTGTCCACTGTCCACGCTTCACCGCTGACTGCGTGTTACACGCGGCCGGTTAACCACCAAGTTAGTCGTCCTGCTAAATATGTACTGGTTACAAACTATTGACTGCCAACCACACAAAACAGCCTACCGTCGCCGGATCTCGAACCCGGGACCCTGGCGTTGGACTGACCGTGTTGAGCTCCTCGTAGCTCATGTGGTCGATGCTGTAGGCGGACGTGGGGATGATGTCGTCGGTGGAGGGCGGCGGCGCCATCCAGTTGTTGGTCCCGTTGTCGACCTCCTGAGCCGGCTGGTACTCCCAGTGGCGTCTGCACGTGGAACAGAACGCAGATTAGGTCAGTGTCGCTCGCAGTGACGACATTAGGGGTTAATGGGCCACACGGCGTCGGATGCCACAAGTGCGGGAACGTTGAGACAGTGCGACAACAGTCACGTCCTGCCGCCGGGGACGGTCACCCTGCTCCAAAGTAAAGCGGTGATAAATCATACCGAGGATGCACAGCGGGGAATCGGGACAACACGAATCGAAACTCAATTGGGCATGAATGAATAGGCCATGTATAGAGGGAATGAGTGAATCGTGAACGAATGAGTGGATGAATAAATGAATGAGTGGATGAATTGAGTGAATGAGTGAATAAGTGAATGAACGGGTGAATGAGTGAATGAGTGGAGGCATGAATGAGTTGATGAATGAATGAGTTGATGAATGAATGAGTTGATGAATGAATGGGTTGATGAATGAATGAGTTGATGAATGAATGAGTTGATGCATGAATGAGTTGATGCATGAATGAGTTGATGCATGAATGAGTTGATGAATGAATGAGTTGATGAATGAATGAGTTGATGAACGAGTGGATGAATGAATGTATGAATGAATGGTAATATCGAATGAACTAACTTAACGGGCACGTAGCTAGTCACGAGGTTCACCCCATCCCAACAGCAAGTCGTCATATACGTTTCCGTCCGACTGTCTTGGCCTGTCTGCACAGAGTACACACCCCTGCAGCTTGTTGCTGTAGTGCTGCTGCTGCTGCTGTTGTTGCTGCTGCTGCTGCTGCTGGAACTGTCTGTCTCTCATGCTGCGTTCCATGCCGATAGGACGCGGCAGCTGCGGGTGCTTCATCCTGCAGAAACACGCACACACAGACAGACGGGCACACATGAGCACACGAGGCAATCGGACACGGCCACAGACAAACTTACGGGGCACACATTGATGAAAACTTACTTACATATTGATGAAAAGTGAAACAAAATTGTCGAATCAAGAGACAAAAATCCGTGGTCCGACGAAATACATTTTCTGGACCCAGCATTGACATAGTCTCTGAATCAGATATTTGTCTCCATATGCAACAGCTCACTTCTGAGTTCTGAGCAGACGTCATTGCTGACCGCCGTACCCCCCCCCCCCCCTCCCCAAACACACACACACACACACACACACACACACACACACACACACACACACACACACACACACACACACACACACACACACACACACACACACACACACACACACACACACACACACACACACACACACACACACACACACACACACACACACACACACACACACACACACACACACACACACACACACACACACACACACACACACACACACACACACACACACACACACACACACACACACACACACACACACACACACACACACACACACACACACACACACACACACACACACACACACACACACACACACACACACACACACACACACACACACACACACACACACACACACACACACACACACACACACACACACACACACACACACACACACACACACACACACACACACACACACACACACACACACACACACACACACACACACACACACACACACACACACACACACACACACACACACACACACACACACACACACACACACACACACACACACACACACACACACACACACACACACACACACACACACACACACACACACACACACACACACACACACACACACACACACACACACACACACACACACACACACACACACACACACACACACACACACACACACACACACACACACACACACACACACACACACACACACACACACACACACACACACACACACACACACACACACACACACACACACACACACACACACACACACACACACACACACACACACACACACACACACACACACACACACACACTGACAAGTGGCTACACACGGCGTCTCAGCTGAGGCGGCGGCGCTGCCGGCGGGGGCGGGGGCGGCACTCGCATGTTGGGCGGCGGGTGGTGTAGAGACATGGGCCCTGCCGGCGGGGGCGGCGTGTGGAACATGTCCAGTAGACTGGGGCCCAGCGGCGGCGGGGGCGGGGGCGGGGGCGGGGGCGGGGGCGGCACTCACATGTTGGGCGGCGGGTCGTGTAGAGACATGGGCGCTGCCGGAGGGGCGGCGTGTGGAACGTGTCCAGTAGACTGGGGCCCAGCGGCGGCGGGGGCGGGGGCGGCACTCACATGTTGGGCGGCGGGTGGTGTAGAGACATGGGCGCTGCCGGCGGGGGCGGCGTGTGGAACGTGCCCAGTAGACTGGGGCCCAGCGGCGGCGGGGGCGGGGGCGGCACTCACATGTTGGGCGGCGGGTGGTGTAGAGACATGGGCGCTGCCGGCGGGGGCGGCGTGTGGAACATGTCCAGTAGACTGGGGCCCAGCGGCGGCGGGCCGGCGTGCTGCTCCCGGCGGGAAGGCGCCAGGCCCAGCGGCATACCTGCCGAGACGCAGACAGACACAGAGAGTACACATTAGACACGTTAGGCATATGTATGTTAATTCAGAGGTTCAGAACAGCTGTAGGGTGTCTGTACAAGATCAAACGGCCACTGCTATCACACATGAGTCAGGATATGGCCACGTCTTCGCTGAAGCTGGAATACGAAGTGAGCATTGCCCTGTACATAAGAGTGAGACTGGGGCCTCCGCCACAAAGATGCTACGTTCTAACGGCGCAGCTGCCGACGAGCTGATCGGAGACTAACTCAAGGCGGATTTCAGAGCGGAATCACTGATTTTGCACAGCCTTGGCGGTTACTCCCAGCCAAAACTTTGGCGCGTAACTCTGCCCGGCCAGTGCTCACCTGGCGCGCCGAACATATTCGGGTCGGGCAGCCGCTGTCCGATGGGCGCCGGCGGCATGCGGCCCCTCAGCAGTCCGATGTCCATGAAGCCGTGAGGGCCGTGCGGGCCGGGCGGTGCTGGGCCGCCGGGCAGACCCGACAACGGAACGCTGGACGGGGGCGGCGGCGGGGGCGGCGGCGGGGGTCGCGGCAGGCCCGGCCGGTGCAGGGGGCCGCCCGGAGCCAGCGACCAGTCCGGGGAGGCGGTGGGCCGCGCGACCGGGGCCAGCGGCGGGCTCGGAGCCAGAGGTGGCGCCGACATCGGGACGACAGGCGTGCCCGGCGCGCTGCGACCTGCTCACACACGGGGACGGGGAGAGGGCGTCAGCGGAGCGGAGAACGCGTCAGGTGTAGACACCTGGCGGTTACTCATGATTGGTGGGATTATACATTGTCCTGCGATTAATGGAAAACATTATGGCCGACAGCCAGGCTCCTAGAATTGCTTTGGAGCTGGGGTGCGGAGTGGAAAATTCTGACTAAAAATAAGTATAAAGAGTGGAAAATTAAACCAAAAAGCATATGTACCAGGCTTTATCACCCAATTACCTGCTCACCAAAATTAGTTATTACCTATGCCAATTATTACCTGTCTCCATCCACAGGCACTGTCCCTATCATTACATCCATAAATCAGCATCAGGTTTCAAATTGTCAAATACATTTTAAAATAAGGAGTGGAAAATTAACAGTAAAACTAAGGAAAGAGTGGAAAAATAGCATCCATAGGGTGTCATTTTCCACCCAAATTTCCCAATGCTAGGACACTGCCGACAGCGAGATCCCAGTGGTTTCATAACTAGCCACCATGACGCACGCTGTTTAGAACCCCTCAGCAAACTATCACCCCGGAACGAAATTAACCACAGACAGAAGCCGCTTAAGAGTCCGACGACGACAGAGACCACATCCAACCACAAACGGCGCACACTGCCCTGAGCCCCCACCTGGCGGCGAGAGCTGCTGCTGCGGCGACCCGCCTGTCGCCGGACTGCCGGGGCTGCCGACGGCGGGCGGCGGCGCCGACACCACCAGCGCCGCCGAGGCGGCCGCCGCTGCCATGGCGGCGGCGGCGGCGACCGCGGCCGAGCCGGCTCCGGACGCGGCCGTCGAGGTGCCGCGGTAGCCGGGAGCCTTGGCCGCGTCCACGACGCTCACCGTCGGCGGTGCGTCGACGAAGCTGACCGTGATCGTGGTGGTGGCCGGAGCCAGCGAGGTCACGCCGCTCGCCACCACCGCCGCGAAATTCTTCTCCTTGCTCTGACCCACGTTCTGAAGAGGGGGAGGGGTAGGTCAGTGGTGCTTCAGCGGCAGCGGGGGGGGGGGAGACGAAGTTGGGGCGTGTGATAAAGCCAAAAGTGAACGTGAACGTGCAACAGTCACTGTTATCGCTTGTAACACGCGCACATACAATTTTAACAGTAACTCTGTGATAAATCGTTAATTAATTGTAATTGTAACTTTGCAATTCTGTAGATTCACCATTACAGAGCGCTGATCATTCCACATCACAGAACTACAATAGCACTAGGTCCTCATAAAGAAACAGACGTTCCCTGCCAAACCCCACCCTAGTCTCGCCATCCTCCAAATCCTCTCCCGAGACCGTCCGTTCACCACCTCACCTTCAGTATGGGGCTGTAGTTGAACGGCGAATACGTCTGGGTGGGCTGGGCGATCACCGGCGCTGCCTGAGACATCGCCGGCGCCGACACCGCCACGGCCGGGGCCGAGGCGGGCGGCGGCGCCACCTCCGCCGCCACGGGGGCGGGCGGGGGCGCGCGCCGGGCGGCCGCGACCGTGGCGCTGTTGGGCGGCTCCACCTTGCGCTGCATGAGCGGAGTGGCGGCGCGCGACGCAGTCTGGCCGGCCGCTCCACGCGCGCCGCCGGCCGCCGCCGCCGAGCCGGACTTGGCGCCGGAGCGCTTGTCTGTGGAGGCGCGCGAGGGGTGTTAGCAGCACGGTGGCGAACATACCCCGACCGACTGAAGCAGCGCCCACAACACACTGACACTGAGCAGACGGGCCCGGCGGCTCTTATAGGATACCATACACGCGACGTCATCACGGTCAATCACCAGCATGACTTTAATTCACCTCAGACGTGTCACGCAATAGGCTCTGCACACATTTATTTCTGAGATTATCTTTTCTCCTGCGAATACCATTCCGTTAACGATTCAACAAACTACACATCTTACAACCAGTAATTTGATAGACGAATCAACAAATCACGTCCACAATAATATGCCAGCTACGACCCCACGAGCATCCCCCCCCCCCCCCCATACCCGAAAACCCACTCTCCGACTAAAACCCACCACCCGTCTCCCTCCCATGCTCCTCTCTGCCCGTTCTGTGTACCATTGGCGGCGTCCTGCTGGCTGGCGGCGGCGGCGGCCGTCTGTTGCCTCTGCCCGGCCGCCTGCCTCTCGCCACCGCCGCCGCCGCCGCCCATGTTGAGCTGGCGCTGGACGGCCGGCTTGGCCAGGGCGGAGTCGGGGGCGCGGCGCGGCGACATGGTCAGCCCCGTGTGTACGAACGTCGTGTCTGGAGCGGAGGGGGAGGGGGGCAGACGTCAGAGGAGAGTCAGGTCATCGGCGTTGCGTACGATACACCGTCACAAACAATCGGCGGCATTGTGGAAGAATCACTAATCAACCGACCAATGCACATGAGTCATAAGTATAGGCTGCGCAGCTGCGGTAAACGTTACACAAAATGGCTCCGCGGAGTCGAATCACCGAGACCACAAATCACTTATGTCAACCGGCGAGCACCCTCTAACAAACGATTCAGACAACATAGAGGTCGGTATTGCACAACACAAGACGACGTGCTACAGCGCCGGACAAATATCATATAAGCCCAGTCACTTACGGAAACAAAATGGATACAATTCAACCTGCCATAATCCCCCCTCTATTCCCTCCCCTTCTCACCGGTGAGCGCCTGGCTGGCCGTCTTTCCTGCCGCCTGCTGTCCTCCCCGGCCGGAGCTCTTCCCCTCCCCTCCGGCGGCCACCTGTCCTCCCGCTCCTCCTCCTCCCTGTCCTCCCGCGGCGTGGTGAGGACGGTGGCGGCCCAGCAGCTGGCCGACGTCCGCGTCCGGGCTGTCGGCCAGCTCGGTGATCATAGCGTGAGCCGTCTTCACCGCCTCCGCCGAACCCCTGTGGCGAGTGGCAAAAGGAAATCATGTACGATTAGAGTAACCAGCTGAGTTACCAGCTTAGAGAGTAAGAGAGTAAAGAGTAACCAGCTTGTTGTATCTTTCAAGTAGGCTACTTGGAACGTTTAAAGTCACGATTACGCACGTCAGGACTCGTGCGAATTCCACGAGATAACCCGTCTTGTAAGCGCCGCAACGCACACATTGAAATCCTGCGTACATTAGTTCAGCCCACGAGTTACACAACAAACACACCCACGTCCAGGACTCAACGCAATGCAAAACGCCTTCAACCTGATCTACTTCACACACATTCTCAACGAAACCCTTCTAAACACTCCTCTTCCTCTCCCTTTGGCCCCCTCTCCCCTCTCCTCTCCTATCTTTCCCCCACCCATCCGTCCTTCTCGGCTAGCCCGTGCATTTCTCTCCCAACCTCCCCCCTCCCCCTCCTTTCCCTCTCCCCCACGCACTTGATGGTGATGACGCGGTCCGCCTGTCCCTTGCTCTTCTTCTCGATCTCGACGTGGGCGCCGCTCATGTCCCGGATGGCGTTCACGTTGGAGCCGCCGCGTCCGATCACCCGCGAGATGGCGTTGGTCGGCACCGTGACGCGCTTCGTGCGCGACGAGGACGACGCACTGCGGCCGAGAAACGACGCCGTTAGACGGCTGACAGCTGGTACACGGTAACAGCTCCATTCTACGGTAACACTCACACGGTCACATTACAAACATACACTGACAGGTCAAAACGAATATCAACATGGGACAGGTTAAACTAAGCGTAACATCCGAAAGTCAGAAGCACGAAAACCATTGCTTTATGACGAGGTACAATATTCTGACAAATGATTGGTAACAGCAAGCGGCTCAAAATGTGTCATTAAACCACAATACCCAGGCAAATATTTACTCAAACGATCAAACATGAAAAACAGCGCTTGTGACTGCTCCACTCGGAGGGCTAAGGCCATAACTTTAATCAACATACACAGCCGGACACAGCAATACACCATTAAACACATCTCTACATACCCCTGACCAGCTCTTCACGAGCGTCGACTCCGGCCTCTCTACCTCTCCCAAAGCACCGTCCACGCGGGTATAACTGCCCAGCTGGTGTGGTACTCTCTGAACTGACCTGCGCGTGGTCACCTCGCGCCAGCCCTCCTCCCTGCCCTTCTTCTTGGGGCTGGCGGCGGCGGCGACGGCGGCCGCGTAGCCCGGCGACCGCAGACCAACGGGCAGGACGGCGGCGCTGCGCACCGGCAGGCCGGGGATCTGTCGCCTCTCCTCCACGTAGCCGTCCACTGCGTCACTTCTGAGGAACGCACAGGGCGGGGGTCAGTACTGGTTAGCCAACCTCCTCCACGTACACGTCCACTGTGTCACTGCTGAGGAACGCACAGGGCGGGGTCAGTACTGGTTTCAGCCATCCAGTCACCGCGGCCGACAATACATGGTATGTAAATGACACGCTTTCCCCAGGCAAATGGCGAATGACACTTACCGCCTATAATTCACAATATCACAGATTGTACAGTCGTTTACAAAGTTATTCCCATCAAATCCCGAGAACTTCATAGAAACTCAACTTTTAAGCACACAATATCGAACGACAGAAGAATCAAAGTAGAAGGGCCTCAGGCATCTTTCTCATGACAACCCCCACATACATCGCATCCACTTAACTTCTCTTAGCTTTCCTCTCAGCCGTTTCCTAACTCTCCCGGCTCCCCCCACCCACCCCCTCTCTCCCCTCACCATCAAACTCCCCAGCTCATTAGCTCCCCTCTCCCATCAAACTCACGTCCTGTCCTTCTTGCCGGCCCTGGCCATCGCCATCGCCATCGCCGGCGCCGGCGACGCAGCGGCGATCGGGCCGACTCCGGCGCCTGCCGCCGTCCTCTCCCGCTCCTCCTGTAGCCGCTTCTGCTTGTCCTTTCGGCGACTCTTGGAGGAGACGGCGGCCGGCGGGGCGGCGGGCATGGGCTCCGCGACGGAGGCGGGTTGAGGCGAGATGGCCACCGTGGGTGGGGTGCGGTCCGTGTCGTTCATAGTCACCTCCTGCTGCCTGCGGGGCCCGGAGGGTGCGGGGAGAGGTCAGACGGGCGCAGGAGTGGGTCAGACGGGCGCAGGAGTGGGTCAGACGGGCGCAGGAGTGGGTCAGACGGGCGCAGGAGTGGGTCAGACGGGCGCAGGAGGGGTGTCACGACGGGTGTAGGAGGGGTGTCACGACGGGTGAAGGAGGGGGAGGGACGGAGAAAGGTGGTGGACGCATTGCAACGGGCTTTGAAGATGCGACACAACGAAGAGGAAGACACGTCCAGCTGCGCGATGGTTGAACGATGCGCCCGGTGCGGCGAAAAGGAGAGTTGTTGAGGTCGAGGTCGACGGAAGATCGGAAGATCGCCAGTGAGTGAGACGCGAGTCGGAAGGTTTTCAGACTTCGAAGACGGCCAGGCGAGTGAGATAGGAGACGCTAGGTGCAGCAAGTAAGACTAGTGATGATCCAAAGTTGCCTCAGTACCAACAAAATATTTAAACCAACGACAAAACAAACACGGAATGTTTGACAGGAAACAGAAGGTGAGAAGCAGAACGAGATACTTCATCAAAGAAAAACAAGGAATATAAAAACGTCAATTACCTAGACCTAACACACATCCACATGCACTTGAATTACAAAATTACTCTGAATAAAAATCACTTATCACTGCAACACCACATTTCCACACAACAAACTCAGCGCCAGCCACAAAATCCCACCGCCACCATTCGCCTCAGCTTCCCAACTTTCCGCTGGTGGCCACGTGCCGTACCGTTTGTTGGACTCCCCCCTTTCGCGCTGGGCGTCGAGCAGCTTCTGTCGGCGTTTCTCGTCGCGTTTGGCTCGTTTGCCGTTGGTGGGCCCATTGGCGGCGGCGGCGGGGGCGGGGGCGGGGGCGGATCCGGCGGCGGCGGGGGCGGCGCAGTCGGCCGACCGCGCCAGGCCGTCACCGGCTGCCGCAGACACGCACACAAACACGGGTCAGACACAGGTCAGACAAGCCGGCTAGATTGCGGGTAAACAAAAGGAAATGGCGAACACCAAGCCGGCATCGGAAATGCATCGCGCTAATAAATTAACGAATCATACATAGCAACAGGAAGTTGGATCAAACTATCACACGATTATTTTAGCCATGCAAATTGAGGGCATATACACGAGACTAAACAAATGACCAACCAGTCTCCAACAGGCTGTAGGGAAACCACCGATCCCTTCGCAAAATCATGCCTCTAAAAAGCAGTCAAACACCGCCCACATCGTCACTCAGATGGAAGTCCTCCCCCCCCCCCCCCCCCCCCCACCCGTCACTGATCCTTCCCAAGATCCCATTCGTCCCGACACCGTCCTCGTCCTCTCAGTCCCTCCCCGGGCACTGTCAAATCAGTCCACCTCATCAGGGTTGTGCTCGACTCAGATTTTTTAGACTGACTCGACTCTGACTCATTGTCGAAGGGACTGACTCAACTCTGACTCAAGCGGGCAATTTTTTATTTTGAGTCGACTCAGCGTTGACTCATTTGCTTTTACCCCCGACTCAACTCTGACTCAAGCGGGGACAATTTTTTTGAGTCGACTCAACTTTGACTAATTTGATTTTACCCTGACTCAACTCTGACTCAAGTGAAATTTTCTTGAATCAACTCATTTTTTGACTCGTGACTAACGACTTTGATTCAAATGTATTTTACTCGCAAAAACTCTTTGGAATATTATATTAGATATGTAAACTTGTATTTGGATTTACACTGGATCAAGGCACATGAATGAATGTTGCATTATCATAAATATATACTGCATCCAGTTGCATTGAAATATATATATTCCAATATATATGTTCCTAATAGCAATAATAATAATAATTATTATTATTATTTTGAACCAGCACAGGTATATATCTGTACTTTACCACTATTGTTAATTGCTATACAATTTTTTTTAAATAATCCTATATAATAGGATGCAAATATGAAATAAGTGAGGAAAATGTATTTGAAGTTGGTTCTTGAGCTGGGAAAAGTAAAACAGGTGTTAAATAAAATTGAGTTTCCGAACCAATCAACAAGCTCAATAGTCAATACTGATAGCAGGCTAGCAGGTTGTAAAACACTAATCGGTGTGCTGTATTCATGTATTTCATGAATAGCTACTTACAGTTAAGAGCATAAAGCATAAAAACATAAATAAAGAGCATAATTTCAAAAGAGCATAAAAGAGTACAAAATGCATACCAGCAAACAGCAACTTTGCCAACCATAAAACTGAACCCTCCCAGACCCTCCCCCGGGGAGGGTCTGGAGCCTGACCCTGTTAGGTTATGCAGCGCAGCGAGCGAATGTGAGCAGAGCGTTCTAAACGTGGGTCTCTGCAACCATAATTGCTGTAAGGTTAAGTCAGGTTCGATTATGTATAGTTTTTGGTGATGGTATAGCTTTAGTATTACTGGTACACTTTTCGGTATTGGTAGGGCAGGCGTCACACTTCCGTACACAACACCGTAGGTAGTGTGACAAGCCTGAACAAGTGGCGGGCTGACCTCATCACTGGCAGCTCTCCTGCGTAACAAGTCTCCCGATTTCCCTTAGACAGCTCCCTCAGACTCCCCGCCCAACCGTCCCCCGAGTCCCTTCGCCTCACCTGACTCTCCCCTCCACCCCCCCCCCCCCCCCCCGAGTCCCTGTCGCCTCACCCGACTCTCCTCTCCGCCCAACCTTCCCCGAGTCCCTGTCGCCTCACCTGACTCTCCCCTCCGCCCCCCCCCCCCCCGTCGTCCCTGTCGCCTCACCCGACTCTCCTCTCCGCCCAACCTTCCCCGAGTCCCTGTCACCTCACCTGACTCTCTCTCCCCTCCCCCCCCCCCCCCCCCCGAGTCCCTGTCGCCTCACCTGACGAGGTGGACGACTGGCTGGTCGCGTCGAAGCCACTGTCCCGCTCGGGACTCGAGCGGCCGGGGGCGGCGCGCGGAGCGGCCACCGGCGCCACCGGCGGAGGCGTCTCCCGCTCCTCAATCTCGGCCGCCGCCGGCGCGCCGTTGGCGTCGTCGGCCAGCGCCAGCTCCTCTGCGACGCGGAACATGCGGCGGTCAGTCACACCGACCCCGCCCCCCGGAGGAAGACGGCCAGTTGATCGGTTAGCGCGGGGCGACGCAGCAGCAGCAATGGAAAGCATTAGAGTGGACGCAGAACGTTAGCAAGATGCGAGGAAGACTATAACCGTCCAATGCCACCATTCCTGTTTCCAGCGAAAACGCGAAACACCGAACATGACCAGGGAATCGGAAATCTCATCAAAGGATTTTTCACCCGCAATTTCCATTTTCACGTCCTCAACGACACAGATATAGAGCTCCACCATGACCAGTATTACAATAGTGAACACTAGAACACGAACCGAAAACAGAAAAATAAAAATAAAAGGAAAAACGCTTCCACCCGATAATACGTTTCCAATTCCTCAACAACACACGAAGTGTGCAATACGATTTCGCGCCCAAAACCCATCGAGTTGTCCCTTAGTTCTCCCTTTCGAATCACCAACAGTACAGAACAAACGAGAATCGCAAATTCGCCCCCCCCCCCCCCTCGTCAAACGTACCGTCCTCTCCGCTCTGGTCCTCACCGTCCTCACCGTCCTCGCCGCTCTCGTCCTCATCCTTCTGCTGGCGCGACTGGCGCTTCTTCTTCTTCTTGTCCCTCTTCTTAGCGGCGAGGCACTGGCGCTGCTTCTGGATGGCGTCCTCCTGCGCCAGCTCCTCCAGCAGGGAGGTGGCGTTGCGGTTCGCCTCCGCCGCCTGTCGCTCCTTGGCCACGCGGATTATCTCCACACAGGCCTGGCACTTCTTCACCAGCTCCTGCCGCGCGGAGCAGGGAGAGGAGGGGTCAGTATCTCCAGCGGCGACTCTCCTCACACGAAAGGGAGGGCAGGAGAGGGGTCCACACAGGCCGCGCGGAGCAGGGAGAGGAGGGGTCAGTATCTCCAGCGGCGACTCTCCTCACACGGAAGGGAGGGCAGGGGAGGGTCCACACAGGCCGCGCGGAGCAGGGAGAGGAGGGGTCAGTATCTCCAGCGGCGACTCTCCTCACACGGAAGGGAGGGCAGGGGAGGGGTCCGCACAGGCCGCGCGGAGCAGGGAGAGGAGGGGTCAGTATCTCCAGCGGCGACTCTCCTCACACGGAAGGGAGAGCAGGGGAGGGTCCACACAGGCCGCGCGGAGCAGGGAGAGGAGGGGGTCAGTATCTCCAGCGGCGACTCTCCTCACACGGAAGGGAGGGCAGGGGAGGGTCCACACAGGCCTGATACATCATCATCTCCTGCCGCGGCCCGCGGGGAGACATCAGAATCGGAATTGGGCACCTGAAAAGGTCATCCACGGTGGACCCATGGCTACTACGGCCCCTCTTCAGGTGCTAACATGCTGCTCAGGATCTCCAAACACACCTCGCACCCTTACTAGAAACCGAAAGAGTACCATTCATTTGTGAGCATTATCTAATAGTGTTCACACAACAGTACCATTCATTTGTGAGCATTATATAATAGTGCTCACGCTAACTACTGCGCAAGTTACCCCCTGGCACAGCGACTGGTCGCCATCCAACGCCGCTTCCGTTTCCGACTACGATCTCCAACTTCTGTTTCTGTTTCTATCTCATCTGACGAGCAGATACATTGTCTACACCCTCCCCCCCCCCCCCCCGCGTCTCCTCTCACCTTGTCGTTGACCATCTGGAGGTAGCGCATGAGCTCTGTGTCGGAGGGCAACTCTCACCTTGTCGTTGACCATCTGGAGGTAGCGCATGAGCTCTGTGTCGGAGGGGAACTGGGTCACGTGCTTCACCATCCACTTGACCACCTTGACGTGGCCGCGCCGGTACGCCGCCATCAGGCACGACACCTGTCGGAGACATATCGAAACAACAGTTCAGTCACACGCCGCACGGAGGCAGAACGGCCCCAGTCTCGCAGAGAACTCTCATCTCGCTCTCAGTCGAGTTCCCGTGACCCGTGCACGGGGGTAAACGAGGGCACACGGGGGTAAACGGGACACAACTACACATTTCACAAATTAGTGAGTGCAGGACGGACCGTTGTTACTGGGGTTTACGACAGCTGCGCGAATACGGTAATTAACGTAGAGAACGCCCACCCTGTCCCAAGGCATACTAGTTGTTAGACCACTGACCTCATATAACGGGGGGAGGGGGGGGGGCGTCGAGGATCCGAACCCAAATTCCTGCCACAGGAATGAGTGACACTACAGCTGCCCCCACGCCGCCTCCGGCCTATCTCGTCGTCCTGTCGGGCTGAGCCATCTCCTGACATTCTGAATGACCTTCCTCTGATTCCATGACGGTATTCCTCTCATCCTGAGCTGCGTCATATCTGACCTTCCTGTTGTCCTGGGCGTCGATGTTTGCCCCGGCCGTGTAGAGCAGCTGTACGACGTCCAGGTGGCCGCCGTTGGCTGCCAGCCACAGCGGCGTGTTGCCCTTCTTGTTCCGCACCTCGGCCTGCGCGCCCCTGCAGGACGGACGCACAGAGATTGTCAGCACGGTGGCGGTGGACGTGTCAGGCGCGTCAACTGCACCGCAGACACGCAGACAAACACGCGGTCAGAACAGACGGCACGACCAGCTGGCGTCCGGTCCTCCTCCCTCTCCTCTCTCCACATCCCCTCCCTCCCCTCGCTCCACATCCCCTCCCTCCCCTCTCTCCACATCCCCTCCCCTCTCTCCCCTAGGCGTGTGTGTTGATTTGGCCTTTGCAGACGCCGGAGGGCGCTCTGTCTACAGCCATACGCCACAGATCACACTCCATCAACCACGACCGCGATTCTGGCCGCCATCTTAGATTGAAAATCCATATAACTCAAAAATGTATCAACCGATTTCGATTTTTTTTTAGCCAAACGATCCGCTATTGAGTTGGCGTTAATGTATCGCAAAAACACCGCCCTGTTCCGCTTAGTTTTCTAGCTACTCACGAACAAAACATGTGTGTGTGTGTGGGGCACTTTTGTGCCCCCCTCCACTGAGCGTGTTAAAGCAAGTACACCTTATTGTGTTCCTCTCCGCCTTCCAGCCCGTTGCCAGCACCAAACCAAATCATCCACTTTACCCACCCCCTTATCAACCCCGCACACACTCACCGCTGGACGAGCAGCTCGACGAACTTGTAGTGCCCCTTATCGGCTGCGATCGTGAGCGGTGTCCCTGCTGCTGTCCCCTCTCCTCTGCGTCCCCCCCCCCCCGCACACTCACCGCTGGACGAGCAGCTCGACGAACTTGTAGTGCCCCTTATCGGCTGCGATCGTGAGCGGTGTCCCTGCTGCTGTCCCCTCTCCTCTGCGTCCCCCCGCACACTCACCGCTGGACGAGCAGCTCGACGAACTTGTAGTGTCCCTTATCGGCTGCGATGGTGAGCGCTGTGTCCCTGCTGCTCGGGACGGGCGCGGCGTTCACGTCGGCGTATTTGTCGAGCAGCACGCGACCGACCTCGACATAGCCGCCGGAGGCAGCCTCCATCAGCGGTGTCAGGCCCGTCTGTCGGCGGGGCGAGGGTGTCACGTCAGCGGGGGCGAGGGTGTCAGGGGTGTGATACGTCGCAGAGGCGGCCGAGGTGTTGGGTTCAAAAGTGGGAACAGATAGACTATGGAACACCGCCTTTCCGACTTGAGAGTCCAGCAACTCTCAAACTCCGTTATGTCGCTCTCTAACTCAGCTAAACTCGTGCCCAACCAAACTGATGATTTATTGGTGCATTACCTTAACTGTGACCGCTCGCAAGTCTTCATTCGGCTCTTGGACTCTTCCTATCCTCTTACCCCCTGACCCAGCCCCCCCCCCCCCCCCCTATATTCGGGATCAGCAGCATGACTTCACCTGATCCCTGCTCTTCTCTCCCAGCCACCCCCTTGGCTCGGTGCTCCACGTAGGCCCTTCTTACCTTGGCTCGGTGCTCCACATAGGCCCTTCTCACCTTGGCTCGGTGCTCCACGTAGGCCCTTCTTACCTTGGCCCGGTGCTCCACGTAGGCCCTTCTTACCTTGGCTCGGTGCTCCACGTAGGCCCTTCTTACCTTGGTCCGGTGCTCCACGTAGGCCCTTCCTACCTTGGCTCGGTGCTCCACGTAGGGCCTTCATACCTTGGTTCGGTGCTCCACGTAGGCCCTTCTTACCTTGGCGCGGTGCTCCACGTAGGCCCTTCTTACCTTGGCGCGGTGCTCCACGTAGGCCCTTCTTACCTTGGCTCGGTGCTCCACGTAGGCCCTTCTTACCTTGGCTCGGTGCTCCACGTATGCCCTTCTTACCTTGGCGCGGTGTTCCACGTAGGCCCTTCTTACCTAGGCCCGGTGATGCACGTAGGCCCTTCTTACCTTGGCTCGGTGCTCTACGTAGGCCCTTCTGTCCACCAGCAGCTGCACCACCTCGTGGCGGCCTTGGAAGCATGCCAGCGTCAGCGCCGTGTTGCGGTTCGTCTCGATCTGGGCGTTGATGTCACTGCCCATCTCCAGTAGCAGCCTGTGAAAACGCGACGCAGAGGCGGTCAGAGAGATGGTGAGGATCGCGCTGATGGTGGTCTAGGCGCGATGTAACTTTAAACACAGTGTGACATGTCTTCTCATGGAGAATGTACATCAATATTGGGTATTTTATATATTTGAATCTGCCATGATCTGTATGATTTGCGCTGAATCTGCATTGAATCGCCATGAATCACACATCCGTACCCCATATTTCCTTCCCTCATGTTCACCCCCTTCACGCCATGTCACCCCTCTCCCTCCCTTCTTTCACCATCACCTCCTCCCTCCCTCTCCCCTCTCCACAGACCTGACGGCGGCTGTGTGCCCGTTCATGGCTGCCAGCATCAGCGGCGAGATGCCCAGCTTGCTGCCGGTGCGGCTGTTGATCTCAGCGCCGTGCTGCAGCAGCAGCTTGATGATGTTCACGTAGCCCCCGGAGGCCGCCAGAGACAGCGGTGTGTAGTCGGAGACGTTGCGGTGCTCCTTGTTGGCGCCTCTGCGGAAGGGGAGAGGGCGGGGAGGAGGGGGGTCAGAGGCACGAATGATGATCACTGCGCAGACATGTCCGCCTTGCGCGCCAGGAGGATCTCCACGACGCCAGCGTGGTCGGCGTAAGGGTGCGACGAGGCCCAACATCATATTGCACCCATGAGGCACCGAGGGACAAGTAGACACGTGGGGTTGCGTAAAAGAAGTTGTGGAGTCCAAGGCCAGTCTCATAAGCGATATGAAGTCTCATAAGCGATATGACGAAACAAATGCATGTGGGAAATGCTTTGATACTCAGGTTGGTTCTGTAATAGGTTGACACGTTGCCTTTAGTACCCATTTTACGTGCCGAGACAAATGAATAGCCCACATTTGTATCTTGGAAGGCATATTCTCCACATCTGCCATACCGAACTGTTTGTATTTTTCGAGACGCGACAACAACCATCAACACCTACTGAGTCGAGCCCCCAGCCCTCCGCGCTCCACTCACTGCCCGAGTAGAATCTCCTACTGAGTCGAGCCCACAGCCCTCCGCGCTCCACTCACTGCCTGAGTAGAATCTCCTACTGAGTCGAGCCCACAGCCCTCCGCGCTCCACTCACTGCCTGAGTAGAATCTCCTACTGAGTCGAGCCCACAGCCCTCCGCGCTCCACTCACTGCCCGAGTAGAATCTCCTACTGAGTCGAGCCCACAGCCCTCCGCGCTCCACTCACTGCCTGAGTAGAATCTCCTACTGAGTCGAGCCCACAGCCCTCCGCGCTCCACTCACTGCCCGAGTAGAATCTCCTACTGAGTCGAGCCCACAGCCCTCCGCGCTCCACTCACTGCCTGAGTAGAATCTCCTACTGAGTCGAGCCCACAGCCCTCCGCGCTCCACTCACTGCCCGAGTAGAATCTCCTACTGAGTCGAGCCCACAGCCCTCCGCGCTCCACTCACTGCCTGAGTAGAATCTCCACCACCTCGTAGCGTCCTCCTGAGCAGGCCAGTGAGAGCGGCGTGTCTTTCGTGCGCTCCGACTGCGCCTCGATGTCCGCCTTGCTCGCCAGCAGGATCTCCACGACGCCCGCGTGGCCGGCCGTGGCCGCCAGGATGAGCGGAGTGAAGCCCTTCTTGTCACGGTGTTCTGTAAGGTGGGTGGGGCAGGTCAGGTCAGGTCAGGTCAGGTCACCAGACATCTTACGGCTGAAGTTAGGAGGTGGAGTGCTGAGTTACTAGCCTCATATTGATGTGCTATTTGCAGCGAGGTCAATACACCACGACTGGCCCAAGTCCGCCTCGGAGGAGAGTAGGTAGCTCTTTTCCACTTCTCATCAGCTGCCAAACCCTTCACTTTCCCTAGGCCACCACTGCTCCCTCCCTCTCATTCACGACCTCCCGTCTCCCTCACCACCACCTCTTCCTCATCCGTACTCTCTCCATCTACCCAATCATATTCACCCCCCCCCCCTCCCCGTCCTCTCCCAGTTCACTCACCGATCTGGGCGCCTCGTTTGATCAGCAGCTGCACCAGTTCCTCGTGTCCGCCGGCGCAGGCCAGCGTCAGCGCCGTATCGTGGTTACTCTCCGTCTCAGAGTTGAGCTGATCGGACGCCGCCGGGACCGGGTATGGCGCCGCGCCGCCTGCCACCGCTACCGCCCCCGCCGGCGGCGCGCCGCCCGCGTAGGCGGGCGCGGGCGGGGGCGGCGCGGCGCCGTACGCCATGGTACTGAGCGGCTGCGGCTGGCAGAGGCCGAGGTTCATGCCATGCAGGGTTCCCTGCAGGTAGCCGCGGGACCAGTCGGCCGCCTGCTCGGCGGTCAGCTCCTGCTGATCGGCCACGCCGACGACGCCGCCGCCGCCGCCGGCCGCCACCGGACGGTACATGTCGTTCAGAGTGCGCGCCGGCGCTGCCACCTGGTGGGTGACGGGTAGGTGTTAGTTTGGGTGGCGGCCGACAGTTCTCGTGGACAAACGGTTGAATACACAATGGGAAGACCCGGCGAGAGTAACCAGCCCAAATATCTGCGTCGTGAACAGGACCATCACTAACAGCATGATTGTGATACTTAGCAAAATAACTGAAGGAAACTGCTCAGGCAATATTACAAAACACGGTCAAAAGAGGTTTAACAGCCCATAACCACTTGTATTTTTGGGATCCATAAATGGAAAAGGCACAGGGGCATTTCTGCACCAAAATAGTCGCTAAACACATACAGGTTCAAATGTTCACCACGAACGCGTTACGGCACGATAACAAACATGATGTTTATGCAATAACCAGTAAGCGTTAGATGGGACACGGGACGGCCGAGTGAGCTGCCGCGTAGCACACCAACCCGCGTCCTCGGGTTTCTGACGTGACAAAGCCCGTCTCCGTCCTCATCCAACCCACCAAGCAGCCCACCGAACAGCTGGCTTCTAACAACCAAGATCCCACCCAGCTCACGAACAGCTGGCTTCTAACAAGGAAGATCCCACCCAGCCCCCGAACAGCAGTCTGGCTTCTAACAACAGTGTCCCAAAATTAAATTTTTGCTTGGGTGTCAGAGTGGACAATTCGAGCAAAAAAAGACCACGAGTGGAAAACTATGTAGAAAATGGTACAATGTTGATTTCTGTTTTGAATATGAAAAGCAGTAGTTTTCGTTGAAATCATGCACCTACTTTTAGTCGATATTTATGTCAGAATCAACATCACAATTCATAATTTGGGAGTGGAAAATTCACTCCTAAAATAGGGAGTGAGAGTGGAAAATAATTCAAATTTAGGCGTCATTTCCGACCCAAATCGACAAATTTTGGGACTCTGTCTAACAACGAAGTTAGCCTGAGACAGTTGCAGCAAACGTTCACAAACGCCCCAGCCCATGATGAATCCTTACCCAAAACAGGTCAAGGCGGTAAATTTCGAGACGACACGGCGCCCGTCTAGGTCTGAGTGCGATAAATGGTAGATCCTCTAATGTCTCCATTTTGTCACGAACAGACTTTCTACACGCCAATTAACTATTCGCAGATCCGTTGGCTACCCTTCATTAAACTGGCCCCTACGTCGTTACGCTGGCCTACTCAAACCTACGTTTTGATCATTAGTTCACTGATTCACCACTCACCATTCACTCCCCATCGCACCATTCACTCACTCACTCTCCTTCATCGCTCTGTGATTATGTTATCATCGTGACATGTGACGGCAACGTTCCGAAAGCTTTGCGACGACGCATTTCCAACAGCGACATCGGACGTTAACCTCTGCCCGAGACAGATTGTTATTCAGGACAATGGTGAGTAACGAGCAAATACCACAGCAGTATCTCGCCTGTTGTTAATCGGGTTTTACGAGAGTGCGTCGGCAATCATTTCCCCTCTCTCGCTCCCTCTTGCCTCATGTTAGCCAGTCTCATAACCATGTACAGCAGTGTTATCCTCTCCCTCATCCCCAAAGATAACCCTCCTTTCAACACCAGTTCATACCAGGCCTTATGACTACGCCTTCGACAAAAGTTTTTCTCGTCGCCGGGATTCGATCGCTCACCATGAGTCCGGCGCTGGTTGGGCAGTGTGCGGCGGCTGCCATGTCGGCAGCGGCGGCGGCAGAGAGCGGCTGGGCGAGGCAGTCCAGCGGTGCGTCGCCGCCAGCCAGCAGCGCGTGCGGCGCCACCACCTGGGCGCCAGCTCCAACCGCCACTGCTTCCCCCGCCTGCTGCAGCTGCTGCAGCTGCTGCAGCTGCTGCACCGTCCTGCTGTTGGTCTTCTTCTTGGCCTTCTTCTCGCCTCCGTCTCCTCCGGGGGGCGGCATGTCCAGCGGGAGAGCCGTGCCTAGCGGCAACTCCAGCGGCAGCGCGCCAGCGGCCAGCTGTGCGGCGGTCAGCTCCAGGGGCAGTCCGGCTGCGTTGGCGGCCAGTTGACTGGGGGTGAGTTCCAGCGCGCCAGCTGCCAGCTGTCCGGCCGAGAGCTCCAGAGGCAGGCCGGCCACATACTGTCCCTGCATGGCTGTGGGACACGGGAGGGGGAGTGAGGGGGGGGGTCAGACCGATGGCCGGCGGAACAAGGGAGTGGTAACGATGGACAACTTGTATTGGACAACTCCCGTATAGCCCAGCTCAGTTCATCAGCATTTGGCGTCGGCTCCCGACACCCAGAACATAATCTCGCACATCCTGCACGTGATCGTGGCCAGTGTGTCAGCCACGTGCACGTGCCAGCCACGTGCTTCACCTGTGGCTGACGCGGACACGACGTGATGCTGCACCTCGGCACACAATCAGCTCCCCTGAAGACCGAAGCGTTACAGCAGCTCCCCGTCTACACCCGGCCTGTAACCCGTCTCCCCTGACACACAATCAGCTCCCCTGAAGACCGAAGCGTTACAGCAGCTCCCCGTCTACACCCGGCTTGTAACCCGTCTCCCCTGACAATCAGCTCCCCTGAAGACCGAAGCGCTACAGCAGCTCCCCGTCTACACCCGGCCTGTAACCCGCGTGACACGTGTAGCACGCCACTGCATTTCCCCGAACCCGGCCGGATCTGTCGGTTGTTCCGAGTGTCTGACGGCTATGTCAGGTAACTACTGTCCGTGTCTGTCAGGTAACTACTGCCCATTATATGTCAGGTAACTACTGTCCATGTCTATGTCAGGTAACTACTGCCCATTATATGTCAGGTAACTACTGTCCATGTCTATGTCAGGTAACTACTGCCCATTATATGTCAGGTAACTACTGTCCATGTCTATGTCAGGTAACTACTGCCCATTATATGTCAGGTAACTACTGTCCGTGTCTATGTCAGGTAACTACTGCCCATTATATGTCAGGTAACTACTGCCCATTATATGTCAGGTAACTACTGTCCATGTCTATGTCAGGTAACTACTGCCCATTATATGTCAGGTAACTACTGTCCGTGTCTATGTCAGGTAACTACTGCCCATTATATGTCAGGTAACTACTGCCCATTATATGTCAGGTAGCTACTGTCCATGTCTGTCAGGTAACTACTGCCCATTATATGTCAGGTAGCTACTGTCCGTGTCTATATCAGGTAACTACTGCCCATTATATGTCAGGTAACTACTGCCCATTATATGTCAGGTAACTACTGCCCATTATATGTCAGGTAACTACTGCCCATTATATGTCAGGTAACTACTGTCCATGTCTATGTCAGGTAACTACTGCCCATTATATGTCAGGTAACTACTGTCCATTATATGTCAGGTAACTACTGTCCATGTCTATGTCAGGTAACTACTGCCCATTATATGTCAGGTAACTACTGTCCATGTCTGTCAGGTAACTACTGCCCATTATATGTCAGGTAACTACTGTCCATGTCTATGTCAGGTAACTACTGCCCATTATATGTCAGGTAGCTACTGTCCGTGTCTATGTCAGGTAACTACTGTCCGTGTATATGTCAGGTAACTACTGTCCATTATATGTCAGGTAGCTACTGTCCATGTCTATGTCAGGTAACTACTGCCCATTATATGTCAGGTAACTACTGCCCATTATATGTCAGGTAGCTACTGTCCATGTCTGTCAGGTAACTACTGCCCATTATATGTCAGGTAACTACTGTCCATGTCTATGTCAGGTAACTACTGCCCATTATATGTCAGGTAACTACTGTCCATGTCTATGTCAGGTAACTACTGCCCATTATATGTCAGGTAACTACTGTCCATGTCTATGTCAGGTAACTACTGCCCATTATATGTCAGGTAGCTACTGTCCGTGTCTGTCAGGTAACTACTGTCCGTGTATATGTCAGGTAACTACTGTCCATTATATGTCAGGTAGCTACTGTCCATGTCTATGTCAGGTAACTACTGCCCATTATATGTCAGGTAACTACTGTCCATTATATGTCAGGTAACCACTGCCCATGTCTATGTCAGGTAACTACTGCCCATTATATGTCAGGTAACTACTGTCCATGTCTATGTCAGGTAACTACTGCCCATTATATGTCAGGTAACTACTGTCCATGTCTATGTCAGGTAACTACTGCCCATTATATGTCAGGTAACTACTGTCCGTGTCTATGTCAGGCAACTACTGCCCATTATATGTCAGGTAGCTACTGTCCATGTCTATGTCAGGTAACTACTGCCCATTATATGTCAGGTAACTACTGTCCATGTCTATGTCAGGTAACTACTGTCCGTGTCTATGTCAGGTAACTACTGTCCATGTCTATGTCAGGTGACTACTGTCCATGTCTATGTCAGGTGACTACTGTCCATTATATGTCAGGTAACTACTGCCCATGTCCATGTCAGGTAACTACTGCCCATTATATGTCAGGTAACTACTGCCCATTATATGTCAGGTAACTACTGTCCGTGTCTATGTCAGGTAACTACTGCCCATTATATGTCAGGTAGCTACTGTCCATGTCTATGTCAGGTAACTACTGCCCATTATGTCAGGTAACTACTGTCCATGTCTATGTCAGGTAACTACTGTCCGTGTCTATGTCAGGTAACTACTGTCCATGTCTATGTCAGGTGACTACTGTCCATTATATGTCAGGTAACTACTGCCCATGTCTATGTCAGGTAACTACTGCCCATTATATGTCAGGTAACTACTGCCCATTATATGTCAGGTAACTACTGTCCGTGTCTATGTCAGGTAACTACTGCCCATTATATGTCAGGTAACTACTGTCCATGTCTATGTCAGGTAACTACTGTCCGTGTCTATGTCAGGTAACTACTGCCCATTATATGTCAGGTAACTACTGTCCATGTCTATGTCAGGTAACTACTGTCCGTGTCTATGTCAGGTAGCTACTGTCCATGTCTGTCAGGTAACTACTGCCCATTATATGTCAGGTAGCTACTGTCCGTGTCTATGTCAGGTAACTACTGCCCATTATATGTCAGGTAGCTACTGTCCATGTCTATGTCAGGTAACTACTGCCCATTATATGTCAGGTAGCTACTGCCCATGTCTATGTCAGGTAACTACTGCCCATTATATGTCAGGTAGCCCATGTCTATGTCAGGTAACTACTGCCCATTATATGTCAGGTAGCTACTGTCCGTGTCTATGTCAGGTAACTACTGCCCATTATATGTCAGGTAGCTACTGTCCATGTCTATGTCAGGTAACTACTGCCCATTATATGTCAGGTAGCTACTGCCCATGTCTATGTCAGGTAACTACTGCCCATTATATGTCAGGTAGCTACTGTCCATGTCTATGTCAGGTAACTACTGCCCATTATATGTCAGGTAGCTACTGCCCATGTCTATGTCAGGTAACTACTGCCCATTATATGTCAGGTAACTACTGTCCATGTCTATGTCAGGTAACTACTGCCCATTATATGTCAGGTAACTACTGTCCATGTCTATGTCAGGTAACTACTGCCCATTATATGTCAGGTAACTACTGCCCATCATATGTCAGGTAACTACTGTCCATGTCTATGTCAGGTAACTACAGTCCATGTCTATGTCAGGTAACTACTGCCAATTATATGTCAGGTAACTACTGCCCATTATATGTCAGGTAACTACTGTCCATGTCTATGTCAGGTAGCTACTGCCCATGTCTATGTCAGGTAACTACTGCCCATGTCTATGTCAGGTAACTACTGCCCATTATATGTCAGGTAACTACTGCCCATTATATGTCAGGTAACTACTGTCCATGTCTATGTCAGGTAACTACTGCCCATTATATGTCAGGTAACTACTGCCCATTATATGTCAGGTAACTACTGTCCATGTCTATGTCAGGTAACTACTGTCCATGTCTATGTCAGGTAACTACTGCCCATTATATGTCAGGTAACTACTGCCCATGTCTATGTCAGGTAACTACTGCCCATTATATGTCAGGTAACTACTGCCCATTATATGTCAGGTAACTACTGTCCATGTCTGTCAGGTAACTACAGTCCATGTCTATGTCAGGTAACTACTGCCCATTATATGTCAGGTAACTACTGCCCATTATATGTCAGGTAACTACTGTCCATGTCTATGTCAGGTAGCTACTGCCCATGTCTATGTCAGGTAACTACTGCCCATGTCTATGTCAGGTAACTACTGCCCATTATATGTCAGGTAACTACTGCCCATTATATGTCAGGTAACTACTGTCCATGTCTATGTCAGGTAACTACTGCCCATTATATGTCAGGTAACTACTGCCCATTATATGTCAGGTAACTACTGTCCATGTCTATGTCAGGTAAATACTGTCCATGTCTATGTCAGGTAACTACTGCCCATTATATGTCAGGTAACTACTGTCCATGTCTATGTCAGGTAACTACTGCCCATTATATGTCAGGTAACTACTGCCCATTATATGTCAGGTAACTACTGTCCATGTCTATGTCAGGTAACTACTGCCCATTATATGTCAGGTAGCTACTGTCCATGTCTATGTCAGGTAACTACTGCCCATTATATGTCAGGTAGCTACTGTCCATGTCTATGTCAGGTAACTACTGCCCATTATATGTCAGGTAACTACTGTCCATGTCTGTCAGGTAACTACTGCCCATTATATGTCAGGTAACTACTGCCCATGTATATGTCAGGTAACTACTGCCCATTATATGTCAGGTAACTACTGCCCATTATATGTCAGGTAACTACTGTCCATGTCTATGTCAGGCAACTACAGTCCATGTCTATGTCAGGTAACTACTGCCCATTATATGTCAGGTAACTACTGCCCATTATATGTCAGGTAACTACTGCCCATTATATGTCAGGTAACTACTGTCCATGTCAGGTAGCTACTGCCCATGTCTATGTCAGGTAACTACTGCCCATGTCTATGTCAGGTAACTACTGCCCATTATATGTCAGGTAACTACTGCCCATTATATGTCAGGTAACTACTGTCCATGTCTATGTCAGGTAACTACTGCCCATTATATGTCAGGTAACTACTGCCCATTATATGTCAGGTAACTACTGTCCATGTCTATGTCAGGTAGCTACTGCCCATGTCTATGTCAGGTAACTACTGTCCATGTCTGTCAGGTAACTACTGTCCATGTCTATGTCAGGTAACTACTGCCCATTATATGTCAGGTAGCTACTGCCCATGTCTATGTCAGGTAACTACTGCCCATGTCTATGTCAGGTAACTACTGCCCATTATATGTCAGGTAACTACTGCCCATTATATGTCAGGTAACTACTGTCCATGTCTATGCCAGGTAACTACTGCCCATTATATGTCAGGTAACTACTGCCCATTATATGTCAGGTAACTACTGTCCATGTCTATGTCAGGTAACTACTGTCCATGTCTATGTCAGGTAACTACTGCCCATTATATGTCAGGTAACTACTGTCCATGTCTATGTCAGGTAACTACTGCCCATTATATGTCAGGTAACTACTGCCCATTATATGTCAGGTAACTACTGTCCATGTCTATGTCAGGTAACTACTGTCCATGTCTATGTCAGGTAACTACTGCCCATTATATGTCAGGTAGCTACTGCCCATGTCTATGTCAGGTAACTACTGCCCATTATATGTCAGGTAACTACTGCCCATGTCTATGTCAGGTAACTACTGCCCATTATATGTCAGGTAACTACTGCCCATTATATGTCAGGTAACTACTGTCCATGTCTATGTCAGGCAACTACAGTCCATGTCTATGTCAGGTAACTACTGCCCATTATATGTCAGGTAACTACTGCCCATTATATGTCAGGTAACTACTGCCCATTATATGTCAGGTAACTACTGTCCATGTCAGGTAGCTACTGCCCATGTCTATGTCAGGTAACTACTGCCCATGTCTATGTCAGGTAACTACTGCCCATTATATGTCAGGTAACTACTGCCCATTATATGTCAGGTAACTACTGTCCATGTCTATGTCAGGTAACTACTGCCCATTATATGTCAGGTAACTACTGCCCATTATATGTCAGGTAACTACTGTCCATGTCTATGTCAGGTAGCTACTGCCCATGTCTATGTCAGGTAACTACTGTCCATGTCTGTCAGGTAACTACTGTCCATGTCTATGTCAGGTAACTACTGCCCATTATATGTCAGGTAGCTACTGCCCATGTCTATGTCAGGTAACTACTGCCCATGTCTATGTCAGGTAACTACTGCCCATTATATGTCAGGTAACTACTGCCCATTATATGTCAGGTAACTACTGTCCATGTCTATGCCAGGTAACTACTGCCCATTATATGTCAGGTAACTACTGCCCATTATATGTCAGGTAACTACTGTCCATGTCTATGTCAGGTAACTACTGTCCATGTCTATGTCAGGTAACTACTGCCCATTATATGTCAGGTAACTACTGTCCATGTCTATGTCAGGTAACTACTGCCCATTATATGTCAGGTAACTACTGCCCATTATATGTCAGGTAACTACTGTCCATGTCTATGTCAGGTAACTACTGTCCATGTCTATGTCAGGTAACTACTGCCCATTATATGTCAGGTAGCTACTGTCCATGTCTATGTCAGGTAACTACTGCCCATTATATGTCAGGTAGCTACTGCCCATGTCTATGTCAGGTAACTACTGCCCATTATATGTCAGGTAACTACTGTCCATGTCTATGTCAGGTAACTACTGCCCATTATATGTCAGGTAACTACTGTCCATGTCTATGTCAGGTAACTACTGCCCATTATATGTCAGGTAACTACTGCCCATTATATGTCAGGTAACTACTGTCCATGTCTATGTCAGGTAACTACAGTCCATTTCTATGTCAGGTAACTACTGCCCATTATATGTCAGGTAACTACTGCCCATTATATGTCAGGTAACTACTGTCCATGTCTATGTCAGGTAGCTACTGCCCATGTCTATGTCAGGTAACTACTGCCCATGTCTATGTCAGGTAACTACTGCCCATTATATGTCGGGTAACTACTGCCCATTATATGTCAGGTAACTACTGTCCATGTCTATGTCAGGTAACTACTGCCTATTATATGTCAGGTAACTACTGCCCATTATATGTCAGGTAACTACTGTCCATGTCTATGTCAGGTAACTACTGTCCATGTCTATGTCAGGTAACTACTGCCCATTATATGTCAGGTAACTACTGCCCATGTCTATGTCAGGTAACTACTGCCCATTATATGTCAGGAACTACTGCCCATTATATGTCAGGTAACTACTGTCCATGTCTATGTCAGGTAACTACAGTCCATGTCTATGTCAGGTAACTACTGCCCATTATATGTCAGGTAACTACTGCCCATTATATGTCAGGTAACTACTGTCCATGTCTATGTCAGGTAGCTACTGCCCATGTCTATGTCAGGTAACTACTGCCCATGTCTATGTCAGGTAACTACTGCCCATTATATGTCAGGTAACTACTGCCCATTATATGTCAGGTAACTACTGTCCATGTCTATGTCAGGTAACTACTGCCCATTATATGTCAGGTAACTACTGCCCATTATATGTCAGGTAACTACTGTCCATGTCTATGTCAGGTAGCTACTGCCCATGTCTATGTCAGGTAACTACTGTCCATGTCTATGTCAGGTAACTACTGCCCATTATATGTCAGGTAACTACTGCCCATTATATGTCAGGTAACTACTGTCCATGTCTATGTCAGGTAACTACTGCCCATTATATGTCAGGTAACTACTGCCCATTATATGTCAGGTAACTACTGTCCATGTCTATGTCAGGTAACTACTGTCCATGTCTATGTCAGGTAACTACTGCCCATTATATGTCAGGTAACTACTGCCCATTATATGTCAGGTAACTACTGTCCATGTCTATGTCAGGTAACTACTGTCCATGTCTATGTCAGGTAGCTACTGTCCATGTCTGTCAGGCAACTACTGCCCATTATATGTCAGTACTACTTACTGAGACCTGCAACGTTCGTTATCTGTCTGTCTGTCTGCGTGCATGCATCAGTACTCAAAGAACAGTCTGGTCGGGCGGTCTGGTCGGGCGTGCGCGTGTGCGTGTGCGTGTGCGTGTGCGTGTGCGTGTGCGTGTGCGTGTGTGTGTGTGTGTGTGTGTGTGTGTGTGTGTGTGTGTGTGTGTGTGTGTGTGTGTGTGTGTGTGTGTGTGTGTGTGTGTGTGTGTGTGTGTGTGTGTGTGTGTGTGTGTGTGTGTGTGTGTGTGTGTGTGTGTGTGTGTGTGTGTGTGTGTGTGTGTGTGTGTGTGTGTGTGTGTGTGTGTGTGTGTGTGTGTGTGTGTGTGTGTGTGTGTGTGTGTGTGTGTGTGTGTGTGTGTGTGTGTGTGTGTGTGTGTGTGTGTGTGTGTGTGTGTGTGTGTGTGTGTGTGTGTGTGTGTGTGTGTGTGTGTGTGTGTGTGTGTGTGTGTGTGTGTGTGTGTGTGTGTGTGTGTGTGTGTGTGTGTGTGTGTGTGTGTGTGTGTGTGTGTGTGTGTGTGTGTGTGTGTGTGTGTGTGTGTGTGTGTGTGTGTGTGTGTGTGTGTGTGTGTGTGTGTGTGTGTGTGTGTGTGTGTGTGTGTGTGTGTGTGTGTGTGTGTGTGTGTGTGTGTGTGTGTGTGTGTGTGTGTGTGTGTGTGTGTGTGTGTGTGTGTGTGTGTGTGTGTGTATGTATCGGTACAGTACTCACCGAGCTGGCTCTGCAGCAGCTGGAGCTGTTGAGGTTGGAGTCCGAGCTGCGCCTGGTAGGCGGCGGCCGCCTGCAGCTGCTGGTATTGCCGCTGGATGCCACTGGGCGGCGCCACCTGCAGGCCTGCAGCACACACACCTGCTGAGCACAGCCGTCCAACGCCGAGGGAGGAGCCAGGCGGACGGACAGCAACCGATACCGTCAACACACACAGACTGACTGACTGGGCACACGACACACCTGCTGAGCACAGCCGTCCAACGCCGAGGGAGGAGCCAGGCGGACGGACAGCAACCGATACCGTCAACACACACACACACAGACTGACTGAGCACAGCCGTCCAACGCCGAGGGAGGAGCCAGGCGGACGGACAGCAACCGATACCGTCAACACACACAGACTGACTGACTGGGCACACGACACACCTGCTGAGCACAGCCGTCCAACGCCGAGGGAGGAGCCAGGCGGACGGACAGCAACCGATACCGTCAACACACACAGACTGACTGACTGGGCACACGACACACCTGCTGAGCACAGCCGTCCAACGCCGAGGGAGGAGCCAGGCGGACGGACAGCAACCGATACCGTCAACACACACAGACTGACTGACTGGGCACAGCCGTCCAACGCCGAGGGAGGAGCCAGGCGGACGGACAGCAACCGATACCGTCAACACACACAGACTGACTGACTGGGCACAGCCGTCCAACGCCGAGGGAGGAGCCAGGCGGAAGGACAGCAACCGATACCGTCAACACACACACACACACACACACACCTGCTGAGCACAGCCGTCCAACGCCGAGGGAGGAGCCAGGCGGACGGACAGCAACCGATACCGTCAACACACACACACACACACACACACACACACACACACACACACACACCTGCTGAGCACAGCCGTCCAACGCCGAGGGAGGAGCCAGGCGGACGGACAGCAACCGATACCGTCAACACACACAGACTGACTGACTGGGCACACGACACACCTGCTGAGCACAGCCGTCCAACGCCGAGGGAGGAGCCAGGCGGACGGACAGCAAACGATACCGTCAACACACACAGACTGACTGACTGGGCACACGACACACCTGCTGAGCACAGCCGTCCAACGCCGAGGGAGGAGCCAGGCGGACGGACAGCAACCGATACCGTCAACACACACACACAGACTGACTGAGCACAGCCGTCCAACGCCGAGGGAGGAGCCAGGCGGACGGACAGCAACCGATACCGTCAACACACACAGACTGACTGACTGGGCACACGACACACCTGCTGAGCACAGCCGTCCAACGCCGAGGGAGGAGCCAGGCGGACGGACAGCAACCGATACCGTCAACACACACAGACTGACTGACTGGGCACACGACACACCTGCTGAGCACAGCCGTCCAACGCCGAGGGAGGAGCCAGGCGGACGGACAGCAACCGATACCGTCAACACACACAGACTGACTGACTGGGCACAGCCGTCCAACGCCGAGGGAGGAGCCAGGCGGACGGACAGCAACCGATACCGTCAACACACACAGACTGACTGACTGGGCACAGCCGTCCAACGCCGAGGGAGGAGCCAGGCGGAAGGACAGCAACCGATACCGTCAATACACACACACACACACACCTGCTGAGCACAGCCGTCCAACGCCGAGGGAGGAGCCAGGCGGACGGACAGCAACCGATACCGTCAACACACACACACACACACACCTGCTGAGCACAGCCGTCCAACGCCGAGGGAGGAGCCAGGCGGACGGACAGCAACCGATACCGTCAACACACACCGACTGACTGACTGGGCACAGCCGTCCAACGCCGAGAGCAGGAGCCAGGCGGACGGACAACAACCGATACCGTCAACACACATACCCACCTGCTGAGCACAGCCGTCCAACGCCGAGGGAGGAGCCAGGCGGACGGACAGCAACCGATACCGTCAACACACACACAGACTGACTGACTGGGCACAGCCGTCCAACGCCGAGGGCAGGAGCCAGGCGGACGGACAGCAACCGATACCGTCAACACACACACAGACTGACTGACTGGGCACAGCCGTCCAACGCCGAGGGCAGGAGCCAGGCGGACGGACAGCAACCGATACCGTCAACACACACAGACTGACTGACTGGGCACAGCCGTCCAACGCCGAGGGCAGGAGCCAGGCGGACGGACAGCAACCGATACCGTCAACACACACAGACTGACTGACTGGGCACAGCCGTCCAACGCCGAGGCAGGAGCCAGGCGGACGGACAGCAACCGATACCGTCAACACACACAGACTGACTGACTGGGCACAGCCGTCCAACGCCGAGGCAGGAGCCAGGCGGACGGACAGCAACCGATACCGTCAACACACATACACACCTGCTGAGCACAGCCGTCCAACGCCGAGGGAGGAGCCAGGCGGACGGACAGCAACCGATACCGTCAACACACACACACACACACAGACTGACTGGGCACACAAGCCGCCGGGTCCCACACACCCGATAACACGCAGACTGAGGAACACGAGCCGCCGGGTCCCACACACCCGATAACACGCAGACTGAGGAACACGAGCCGCCGGGTCCCACACAGCCGATAACAGGCAGACTGAGGCACACGAGCCGCCGGGTCCCACACACCCGATAACACGCAGACTGAGGAACACGAGCCGCCGGGTCCCACACACCCGATAACACGCAGACTGAGGAACACGAGCCGCCGGGTCCCACACACCCGATAACACGCAGACTGAGGAACACGAGCCGCCGGGTCCCACACACCCGATAACACGCAGACTGAGGAACACGAGCCGCCGGGTCCCATACACCCGATAACACAGAGACTGAGGAACACGAGCCGCCGGGTCCCACACACCCGATAACACGCAGACTGAGGAACACGAGCCGCCGGGTCCCACACACCCGATAACACAGATAATGAGGAACACGAGCCGCCGGGTCCCACACACCCGATAACACGCAGACTGAGGTACACGAGCCGCCGGGTCCCACACACCCGATAACACGCAGACTGAGACACACGAGCCGCCGGGTCCCACACACCCGATAACACGCAGACTGAGGAACACGAGCCGCCGGGTCCCACACACCCGATAACACGCAGACTGAGGTACACGAGCCGCCGGGTCCCACACACCCGATAACACGCAGACTGAGGAACACGAGCCGCCGGGTCCCACACACCCGATAACACGCAGACTGAGGAACACGAGCCGCCGGGTCCCACACACCTGATAACACGCAGACTGAGGAACACGAGCCGCCGGGTCCCACACACCTGATAACACAGAGACTGAGGCACACGAGCCGCCGGGTCCCACACACCTGATAACACAGAGACTGAGGCACACGAGCCGCCGGGTCCCACACACCTGATAACACGCAGACTGAGGAACACGAGCCGCCGGGTCCCACACACCTGATAACACAGAGACTGAGGAACACGAGCCACCGGGTCCCACACACCTGATAACAGAGACTGAGGCACACGAGCCGCCGGGTCACACACACCCGATAACACACAGACTGAGACACACGAGCCGCCGGGTCCCACACACCCGATAACACGCAGACTGAGGAACACGAGCCGCCGGGTCCCACACACCCGATAACACGCAGACTGAGACACACGAGCCGCCGGGTCCCACACACCCGATAACACGCAGACTGAGGAACACGAGCCGCCGGGTCCCACACACCCGATAACACGCAGACTGAGGAACACGAGCCGCCGGGTCCCACACACCTGATAACACAGAGACTGAGGCACACGAGCCGCCGGGTCCCCGACAGCCGATAACACGCAGACTGAGACACACGAGCCGCCGGGTCCCACACACCCGATAACACGCAGACTGAGGTACACGAGCCGCCGGGTCCCACACACTCGATAACACAGATAATGAGGAACACGAGCCGCCGGGTCACACACACCCGATAACACGCAGACTGAGGAACACGAGCCGCCGGATCCCACACACCCCATAACACGCAGACTGAGGTACACGAGCCGCCGGGTCCCACACACCCGATAACACACAGACTGAGGAACACGAGCCGCCGGGTCCCACACACCCCATAACACGCAGACTGAGGAACACGAGCCGCCGGGTCCCACACACCCGATAACACAGAGACTGAGGAACACGAGCCGCCGGGTCCCACACACCTGATAACACAGACTGAGGAACACGAGCCGCCGGGTCCCACACACCCGATAACACGCAGACTGAGGTACACGAGCCGCCGGGTCCCACACACCCGATAACACGCAGACTGAGACACACGAGCCGCCGGGTCCCACACACCCGATAACACGCAGACTGAGGTACACGAGCCGCCGGGTCCCACACACCCCATAACACGCAGAATGAGGAACACGAGCCGCCGGGTCCCACACACCCCATAACACAGAGACTGAGGAACACGAGCCGCCGGGTCCCACACACCCGATAACACGCAGACTGAGGAACACGAGCCGCCGGGTCCCACACACCCGATAACACGCAGACTGAGGTACACGAGCCGCCGGGTCCCACACACCCGATAACACGCAGACTGAGGAACACGAGCCGCCGGGTCCCATACACCCGATAACACAGAGACTGAGGTACACGAGCCGCCGGGTCCCACACACCCGATAACACGCAGACTGAGGAACACGAGCCGCCGGGTCCCACACACCCGATAACACAGAGACTGAGGAACACGAGCCGCCGGGTCCCACACACCCGATAACACAGAGACTGAGGAACACGAGCCGCCGGGTCCCACACACTCGATAACACGCAGACTGAGGAACACGAGCCGCCGGGTCCCACACACTCGATAACACGCAGACTGAGGAACACGAGCCGCCGGGTCCCACACACCCGATAACACAGATAATGAGGAACACGAGCCGCCGGGTCCCACACACCCGATAACACGCAGACTGAGGTACACGAGCCGCCGGGTCCCACACACTCGATAACACGCAGACTGAGGAACACGAGCCGCCGGGTCCCACACACCCGATAACACAGATAATGAGGAACACGAGCCGCCGGGTCCCACACACCCGATAACACGCAGACTGAGGAACACGAGCCGCCGGGTCCCACACACCCGATAACACGCAGACTGAGGAACACGAGCCGCCGGGTCCCACACACCTGATAACACAGAGACTGAGGCACACGAGCCGCCGGGTCCCACACACCCGATAACACACAGACTGAGACACACGAGCCGCCGGGTCCCACACACCCGATAACACAGAGACTGAGGCACACGAGCCGCCGGGTCCCACACACCCGATAACACGCAGACTGAGGAACACGAGCCGCCGGGTCCCACACACCCCATAACACAGAGACTGAGGCACACGAGCCGCCGGGTCCCACACAGCCGATAACACAGACTGAGGCACACGAGCCGCCGGGTCCCACACACCCGATAACACAGAGACTGAGGCACACGAGCCGCCGGGACCCACACACCCGATAACACACAGACTGAGACACACGAGCCGCCGGGTCCCACACACCCGATAACACAGAGACTGAGGCACACGAGCCGCCGGGTCCCACACACCCGATAACACGCAGACTGAGGAACACGAGCCGCCGGGTCCCACACACCCGATAACACAGAGACTGAGGCACACGAGCCGCCGGGTCCCACACACCCGATAACACGCAGACTGAGGAACACGAGCCGCCGGGTCCCACACACCCGATAACACACAGACTGAGGCACACGAGCCGCCGGGTCCCACACAGCCGATAACACAGACTGAGGCACACGAGCCGCCGGGTCCCACACACCCGATAACACAGAGACTGAGGCACACGAGCCGCCGGGTCCCACACACCCGATAACACGCAGACTGAGGAACACGAGCCGCCGGGTCCCACACACCCGATAACACACAGACTGAGGTACACGAGCCGCCGGGTCCCACACACCTGATAACACGCAGACTGAGGAACACGAGCCGCCGGGTCCCACACACCCGATAACACGCAGACTGAGGAACACGAGCCGCCGGGTCCCACACACTCGATAACACGCAGACTGAGGTACACGAGCCGCCGGGTCCCACACACCCGATAACACGCAGACTGAGGAACACGAGCCGCCGGGTCCCACACACTCGATAACACGCAGACTGAGGAACACGAGCCGCCGGGTCCCACACACCCGATAACACGCAGACTGAGGGACACGAGCCGCCGGATCCCACACACCTGATAACACAGAGACTGAGGAACACGAGCCGCCGGGTCCCACACACCCGATAACACGCAGACTGAGGAACACGAGCCGCCGGGTCCCACACACCTGATAACACAGAGACTGAGGAACACGAGCCGCCGGGTCCCACACACCTGATAACACAGAGACTGAGGAACACGAGCCGCCGGGTCCCACACACCCGATAACACGCAGACTGAGGAACACGAGCCGCCGGGTCCCACACACCTGATAACACAGAGACTGAGGAACACGAGCCGCCGGGTCCCACGCACCCGATACCACGCAGACTGAGGAACACGAGCCGCCGGGTCACACACACCCGATAACACGCAGACTGAGGAACACGAGCCGCCGGGTCCCACACACTCGATAACACGCAGACTGAGGAACACGAGCCGCCGGGTCCCACACACCCGATAACACGCAGACTGAGGGACACGAGCCGCCGGATCCCACACACCTGATAACACAGAGACTGAGGAACACGAGCCGCCGGGTCCCACACACCCGATAACACGCAGACTGAGGAACACGAGCCGCCGGGTCCCACACACCTGATAACACAGAGACTGAGGAACACGAGCCGCCGGGTCCCACACACCTGATAACACAGAGACTGAGGCACACGAGCCGCCGGGTCCCACACACCCGATACCACAGAGACTGAGGCACACGAGCCGCCGGGTCCCACACACTCGATAACACAGATAATGAGGAACACGAGCCGCCGGGTCCCACACACCCGATAACACGCAGACTGAGGAACACGAGCCGCCGGGTCCCACACACTCGATAACACAGATAATGAGGAACACGAGCCGCCGGGTCCCACACACTCGATAACACAGACAATGAGGAACACGAGCCGCCGGGTCCCACACACCTGATAACACAGAGACTGAGGCACACGAGCCGCCGGGTCACACACACCCGATAACACAGAGACTGAGGAACACGAGCCGCCGGGTTCCACACACCCGATAACACGCAGACTGAGGAACACGAGCCGCCGGGTCCCACACACTCGATAACACAGAGACTGAGGAACACGAGCCGCCGGGTCCCACACACCCGATAACACAGAGACTGAGGCACACGAGCCGCCGGGTCCCACACACCCCATAACACGCAGACTGAGGAACACGAGCCGCCGGGTCCCACACACCCGATAACACAGATAATGAGGAACACGAGCCGCCGGGTCCCACACACTCGATAACACGCAGACTGAGGAACACGAGCCGCCGGGTCCCACACACTCGATAACACAGAGACTGAGGCACACGAGCCGCCGGGTCCCACACACCTGATAACACAGAGACTGAGGCACACGAGCCGCCGGGTCCCACACACCCCATAACACGCAGACTGAGGAACACGAGCCGCCGGGTCCCACACACCCGATAACACAGACTGAGGAACACGAGCCGCCGGGTCCCACACACCTGATAACACAGATAATGAGGTACACGAGCCGCCGGGTCCCACACACCCGATAACACAGAGACTGAGGAACACGAGCCGCCGGGTCCCACACACTCGATAACACGCAGACTGAGGAACACGAGCCGCCGGGTCCCACACACCCGATAACACAGAGACTGAGGAACACGAGCCGCCGGGTCCCACACACCCGATAACACACAGACTGAGGAACACGAGCCGCCGGGTCCCACACACCCGATAACACAGAGACTGAGGAACACGAGCCGCCGGGTCCCACACACTCGATAACACGCAGACTGAGGAACACGAGCCGCCGGGTCCCACACACCCGATAACACAGAGACTGAGGAACACGAGCCGCCGGGTCCCACACACCCGATAACACACAGACTGAGACACACGAGCCGCCGGGTCCCACACAGCCGATAACACGCAGACTGAGGAACACGAGCCGCCGGGTCCCACACACCCGATAACACGCAGACTGAGGAACACGAGCCGCCGGGTCCCACACACCCGATAACACGCAGACTGAGAAACACGAGCCGCCGGGTCCCACACACCTGATAACACAGAGACTGAGGCACACGAGCCGCCGGATCCCACACACCCCATAACACGCAGACTGAGGAACACGAGCCGCCGGGTCCCACACACTCGATAACACAGATAATGAGGAACACGAGCCGCCGGGTCCCACACACTCGATAACACAGATAATGAGGAACACGAGCCGCCGGGTCCCACACACCTGATAACACAGAGACTGAGGCACACGAGCCGCCGGGTCACACACACCCGATAACACAGAGACTGAGGAACACGAGCCGCCGGGTCCCACACACCTGATAACACAGAGACTGAGGCACACGAGCCGCCGGGTCCCACACACCTGATAACACAGAGACTGAGGCACACGAGCCGCCGGATCCCACACACCCGATAACACAGATAATGAGGAACACGAGCCGCCGGGTCCCACACACCTGATAACACAGAGACTGAGGCACACGAGCCGCCGGGTCACACACACCCGATAACACAGAGACTGAGGAACACGAGCCGCCGGGTCCCACACACCTGATAACACAGAGACTGAGGCACACGAGCCGCCGGGTCCCACACACCTGATAACACACAGACTGAGGAACACGAGCCGCCGGGTCCCACACACCCGATAACACGCAGACTGAGGGGAACACGAGCCACCGGGTCCCACACACCTGATAACACAGAGACTGAGGAACACGAGCCGCCGGGTCCCACACACCTGATAACACAGAGACTGAGGCACACGAGCCGCCGGGTCCCACACACCCGATAACACGCAGACTGAGGAACACGAGCCGCCGGGTCCCACATACCTGATAACACAGAGACTGAGGAACACGAGCCGCCGGGTCCCACACACCCGATAACACAGAGACTGAGGCACACGAGCCGCCGGGTCCCACACACCCGATAACACGCAGACTGAGGAACACGAGCCGCCGGGTCCCACACACCCGATAACACGCAGACTGAGGAACACGAGCCGCCGGGTCCCACACACCTGATAACACGCAGACTGAGGAACACGAGCCGCCGGGTCCCCGACAGCCTATAACGGACCTTAATCGACTGGACACCGACAAACACACACACACACACACACACACACACACACACACGCGCACGCGCACGCGCACGCGCACCACGCACACGCACACGCACACGCACACGCACACGCACACGCACACGCACACGCACACGCACACGCACACGCACACGCACACGCACACGCACACGCACACGCACACGCACACGCACACGCACACGCACACGCACACGCACACGCACACACACACACACACACACACACACACACACACACACACACACACACACACACACACACACACACACACACACACACACACACACACACACACACACACACACACCACACACACACACACACACACGCACACACGCGCGCACGCACACACACACACACACCACACACACTACACAACACGCAACACACTACACAGTGCATAGTACTGCACGACACACTGCATAAACTCTCCAGAAAGAAAGCAAAAATATATATTCCCGTCCATTAATATCATCATATCATTTGTGTTAGTGTTCCTCTCCAATGCACGCGTCTCGCATCTCCATTCAGGTGTGACCACTGACCAAGGTTCTATCAAGGTTTCCAGCTGACGCGCCAGAGCACTGCCAGTTCCCGCCCGTTTGTTCACCCACCTCTCTCTCTCCCATCTCCCCACAGTCTCCCCCCATATCCTCAGTCTCCCACACATCTCCCCACAGTTTCCCTCTCATCTCTCCAGTCTCCCTCCCATCTCCCCAGTCTCCCTCCCATCTCCACAGTCTCCCACCCATATCCCCACAGTCTCCCTCTCATCTATCCACAGTCTCTCTCCCATCTCCCCAGTCTCTCTCCCATCTCTCCACAGTATTCCTCCCATCTCCACAGTCTCCCACACATCTCCCCACAGTTTCCCTCCCATCTCCCCAGTCTCCCTCCCATCTCCGCACAGTCTCTCGCCCATATCTCCCATCTCTCTAGTCTCACTCCCATCTCCTCACAGTGTCCCTCCCATCTCCTCAGTCTCGCACCCATCTCCCCAGTCTCCCTCCCATCTCCCCACTGTCTCCCTCCCATCTCTTCTCAGTCTCCCTCCCATCTCCTCACAGTTTCCCACCCATCTCCCCAGTCTCCCTCCCATCTCCCCGTCTCCCATCGTCTCTCACCTTGCGTGTTGAGTCCGGTAAACTGCAGCCCAGCAGCCGAGCAGGCCGCCTGTGCCGCTGCCGAGGCCGCTGCCGCTGCCGCCGCCGCTGCTGCTGCTGCTGCGTCTCCGTCGGCCCCCGCGGGCGGGCGGCCGCGGCTCGGCGAGCTGCTGCCCTCGCGTCGCTTCACACCCTGAGAGGAGCTGCCGGGCGCGGCCGCCGGGGCCGGGCCGCCGCCGGACGCCGGGGCCGCCGGCGGGCGGGTGGTCGGGGGCGCGGCCGATGGTTCAGTCGAGTGTCGGTCGGCTGCGTGGCGGGATCTCTTGCCGCCCGCTGTGGAGAGGGGCGGGGGGCGGTCACGAAAAGTACATAGTGACTGGAATAGATGACACGTGGTCAGATGCCAAGCATATGAACCCGAATATTTGGGCTTTAGGGCACCGCAACAGCTAAGGTTATAAAGAGCGGTTAGCAGACGGGTTGAACGTAAAATACTCCGAGTAACAAGTCTTAGAGTGATCAGATGACACACATAACGGCCGATGTTGACCGCGTCTTTTAACGAATGATGTTGAACTGTCCTGTTGTTGAACGACGCTGAACACGTCTTTGAACGATCTGATGACGGATAAAACTGCGAGTCCATCACGACGCTGGTATGGTCATCAACACACGACACATCAACATTTCCAGTAATTCACATGCAGTTCGTCACACCCGCATCAGCTCGAGATGGACACCGTTGATTACCATCTGCACCGTAACATCATCATCATCTGCGGCCACCACACACGTCACTATCAACACCAACGGACACACACACACACACTGCGCTGCCCTGTAATAGGAAGGAACAGCGCTGTCGTACGACATCGTGGTTTGTTGTTGATCCTGTTTGACGCCGCTGAGGCTACGGAAAGCCTGAGCAGTAACACGAAGACGTGATGTCCTCACGTATCAATCGCAGCCAGTGAGTGTTGGCGTTGTTTTTTTTTGGGGGGGGGGGGCTTCAGCGCATTGAGGCTATCAAGCGCCTCCGGCCAGACTCTGACACCACTCAGAGTTGTTGTTTACTTTTGTTTGTTGTTTGTTTACTTATCTTTGTATTTGAATGACTCAGGTTAGTACAGGGCTTTGTTATGGAAGCCGATGGCATTTGCCCTACAAACTGTTGATAACCTGAATGTAATCCAACGTTAAAAACTGGTAGCTTCCATGTGCGAACCCAGCAATGTGACACTTTTCCATCTACTTTTCTGAGAAAGCTCCAGAGCACACAGCTGCTTAGGCCTAACAACCAGATCAGAAAACAGCAGCATCCATTTCTCACCTGCCATCTCCTCTCCCTCGGCCGCGCCCTGCTGGGAGGCTGGCGGCGGGGGGCGGGGGCGGGGGCGGCTCGTCGCGTCCGGGCGGCGGCGGCAGGTGCGGCGTGTGCAGCAGCTGGTGCTCGACCTGCTGCTGGAACTGCTTGATCTGCTGCTGCAGCTGTTTGCGCTGCTGCAGCAGCTGCACCTGCTGACGCTGGTGGAACTGTTGGCCGGCCGCTGAGCCGCCGCCGGCCTTCTGCTCCAGCTGCAGTAAGCAAAACGAACACAGAGTTAGGCGAGACCACGGTGATGAGCGCGACAGCGTTAAGTAAAGAAGACTAAGCTATGTGAAGTCAAACCGGTGCGCGCGGCGACAAATCAACTTCAGCACATTTTTTCACATCTTATCAACTGGAAAAAGTTTCATATTGGCTCCGTGTTAACATCTACAAAGTTAAAACACTTTCAGCCTTCAGTATCGGAACGAACTAGGATTTTGGCGATCGCATTCCGAATTTAGACATGTCCGCCCGGTGTTGGTACTTGGTGGTGATCTGGGCTTTTGTGGGCCTAACTACTAAGGTTATATGGCCTTGAAACAACCGTCAATCCACGTCACCCAAAACCTGCTCGCTTGTCTCTGCGCCACTGCCCGTCTCCCGTACCTGTCTCTGCGCCACTCCCCGTCTCCCGTACCTGTCTCTGCGCCACTGCCCGTCTCCCGTACCTGTCTCTGCGCCACTCCCCGTCTCCCGTACCTGTCTCTGCGCCACTCCCCGTTTCCCGTACCTGTCTCTGCGCCATGACCGTCTGCTCCAGCTGCTGCAGTGCGGCCACGTTCTGCTGGAGCGCCGCCAGCTGCTGCTGGTTCGCAGCCAGCTGTGCGGCGGAGGTCAGCTGTCGCTCAGCCACACCGCCACCGGCCGCCCCCCCGCCGCCGCCGCCGCCCCCGCCGCCGCAGACATCGCCGCCGCAGAGGCAGCCGACGAGGCCGGCGCCAGTGTCTTGCCGGCCACCGGTAAGGCGCCGGCAATCTGCTGGTGAGGAGAGATATACAAATGTCAGGAGACACAAGTCAGGAGACGCAAGTCAGGAGACACAAGTCAGGAGACGCAAGTCAGGAGGCGCAAGTCAGGAGGCGCAAGTCAGGAGACGCAAGTCAGGAGACGCAAGAATTTCAGGTTAGGGCTGAGCAGGAAGAGATACGAACGACGGGACAGGGTAAACCGGGCGTGGGAAGCCTGGGGATTCACAGAGAGCACGAAGGCATGCCGACGTCAGGGTAAGCCTGGGGATTCACAGAGAGCACGAAGGCATAGCGACGTCAGGGTAAGTCTGGGGATCCACAGAGAGCACGAAGGCATAACGTCAGGGTAAGCCTGGGGATTCCCAGAGAGCACGAAGGCATGCCGACGTCAGGGTAAGCCTGGGGATTCCCAGAGAGCACGAAGGCATAACGTCAGGGTAAGCCTGGGGATTCCCAGAGAGCACGAAGGCATAGCGACAGCGAAGACTATGCCCCCCGCGTCCTGCAGGCCAGCTGGACCGACGCGACGTTCCGCCAACTACTGCGTGGATACGCGCCAAGCTACCATCCGTCCATCACCGCCACTCGAATGCAGTCCGTGAACATGCTGCACACTCCGTCCAGAGACCAGAAAGTACCATCCCTGCAGGACTCCTGTAGCGTCTGAGCGTCTTCTTTTCGTGCTGAGCCCTCCCCGGCTACAGTGATCCAAAGCCTACCTGTATCGGTGCCTTCTGCTCTTTGCCCCCACCCCTAGCACCACCTCCCCATCCCTACCACCACTCCCCCTCTTCAGCCACCACCAGGCTCTGACCTGTCTGGGTGCCTTCTTCTGCTCCTTCTTGCTGACCGGTTTGGCCTTGGGTCTCTGGTCCGGTGGTGGCGGTTGGCCTCCCGCCGAGCCCGGGTTGGTCACAATCACCGACTCTCGGCTCTGTACCGGCAGATTATCGCAGGTGTTAAACGCATGACAAACTGACGGCTCTAAACTAGGGATCCACCGAGAAGACGTCCGACACAAGTCACGAGGGTATAAAAACAGACCGGCCGCCACCGCGGACAGCATCAGCTGCTGAGGACAGGAATCCCACTCGGGCGCAACGGCGAACAAATATAATGAAGAAAATATTTGAAAGCTAATGACGATATTTGTGTGAAGTGCTGCGCCTGCATGCCTTGCAGCGCAGCGAACGGCGCGAGGGCACGAGGTTCCAAACGAAACGCAATACGGAAGAAAGGGCAATTCGGCATTCAGTTGAACAAACGCAGGAGCAAAAGCTTTCCAGCTTCCGATTTTTAGGCACACAAGACTTCGGTAAATGGTCGGAAATAATCGCCAACAACCTCTCCCTCTGACCAACGAACTCGCTACTCTCCAATCATAACAGGACAATTATCTGGCAAAGCCTTCAAACTATCGCCTCCCTCGCCCTCACCCCGTTTCCTTCGTTTCCACCCCGTTTCCTTCGTGACTAACCTGCGGCAGTGCGCTGCCGTCGGTGGGCTGCAGCGGCTGCGGCGGCGGCGGCGGCGGCGCGGCGGCGGTCGCAGCCTCGGCCAGTCCGGGCAACCCGGGGAAGCCGCGGCGCAGGTCCTCCGGCATCCGCGAGGCCAGCGTCCGGGTCAGGTTCGTCAGCTTCTCGATCTCCTCACCCTCCTGCCGAGAGTGGTGAGGGTGGTGATGGTAGTGGTGGTGAAGATGGTGGTGGTGAAGATGGTGGAGGTGCTGGTGCCGTCAGACGAGCACAGTCGTGGCATTGTGAATACCATACGAATACAAATAATCCAAACTTGAGCGATCCCCAATCAGTCCGTGACAAAACAAAAACGGTACATCGGTTGTGATAATATCGATCAAAAGTGAACGTTAACGTATCAGGTTCTCCGCAGATCCACCCCCCCCCCCCCCCCTAATCCTTAGTCGTCCTCCTCGTACATATTTTACCCCCCCCCCCCCCCAACAACAACAACAAAACCCAATGTCTGTCAGGACCATGCTCTTCCCGCTTCATCCCTCTCCGCCTTCCCGCTTCCTCCCTCTCTGCCTTCCCTCTTCCTCCCGCTTCCTCGCTCTCTGCCTGTCTCTCAGCTCGCGAGTGCCGGCGATGGTTTTCCATGGGTGCTTGTGTCTGTGTGCCTGTGCACCATTGTCTAGCCAACTTCCAACTTATTAACTCTCTCCAACTAACCCTTCTCACCTGGTCTCCCACGTCGGGCCATCTCGCTGAGGTACTGCTCCAGTCGGCCGGAGGTGGCCCGGTCTGTCTGTCTGCCTCCCTTCTCACCTGGTCTCCGACGTCAGGCCTGCGCAGCATCTCGCTGAGGTACTGCTCCAGTCGGCCGGAGGTGGCCCGGTCTGTCTGTCTGCTTCCCTTCTCACCTGGTCTCCGACGTCAGGCCTGCGCAGCATCTCGCTGAGGTACTGCTCCAGTCGGTCAGAGGTGGCCCGGTCTGTCTGTCTGTCTGTCTGTCTGTCTGTCTGTCTGTCTGTCTGTCTGTCTGTCTGTCTGTCTGTCTGTCTGTCTGTCTGTCTGTCTGTCTGTCTGTCTGTCTGTCTGTCTGTCTGTCTGTCTGTTTGTCTGTCTGTCTGTCTGTCTGTCTGTCTGTCTGTCTGTCTGTCTGTCTGTCTGTCTGTCTGTCTGTCTGTCTGTCTGTCTGTCTGTCTGCCTTCCTTCTCACCTGGTCTCCGACGTCGGGCCTGCGCAGCATCTCGCTGAGGTACTGCTCCAGTCGGTCGGAGGTGGCCCGACTCAGGCCTCCCTCCTCCCCGTCCAGGGCCATCAGACTCGACTCGAGCAGGTCGGCAGAGTTGACGCAGCACGACTGGGGCACCGGAGATGACGGCGTGTACGGTGGTGTCTTCATCTGAGACGCGGGGAGAGGCAGAGGCGTGGTCAGAGAGATGCAGAGGCGTGGTCAGAGAGAGGCAGAGGCGTGGTCAGAGAGAGGCAGAGGCGTGGTCAGAGAGGCAGAGGCGTGGTCAGAGAGAGGCAGAGGCGTGGTCAGAGAGAGGCAGAGGCGTGGTCAGAGAGAGGCAGAGGCGTGGTCAGAGAGAGGCAGAGGCGTGGTCAGAGAGAGGCAGAGGCGTGGTCAGAGAGAGGCAGAGGGCGTGGTCAGAGAGAGGCAGAGGCGTGGTCAGAGAGAGGCAGAGGCGTGGTCAGAGAGAGGCAGAGGCGTGGTCAGAGAGAGGCAGAGGCGTGGTCAGTCAGAGGCAGAGGCGAAACCAACACGCACGTCGGCACAGGGAAAACTGGAGAGGCGAAACACGGCCACTGGCAATGCTTGGGGGGGGGGCATTGGGGGGGGGGGGGGCATTAGGGGGGGGCACACTCTTATGGTCATACGGGACTGGTAATGAAACACACCGGCGGCATTGAAGAAGGGAACTCCTGAGATATCACAGTCCAGCTTCAACGAAAGCGTTAGCCATCTGAGATAGTAGCTAATGCAGCAGTACAGGATAGCATGGCCAGGTAGTATGTTTAGGGTTGGAGGAGCGCAGCCTTATGAGATACAAAAAGAAATGTAGACATTGGTAGAAAGATGGCTTAAAAACAGCGGTGACAAAGATACCATCCATTCCGGTCAGCATCTCTGTCCCGACAATCAAGTGTTCTCCCTCCCCCTCCTCTCCTTCTATATTCTGCCCTCATACTCCTCTGTTGATCCCCCCCCCCCCCCCCCTCTCCTTATATCTGCCCTCACACTCCTCTGTTGATCCCTCCCCCTCTCCTTCTATATTCTCCCTCACCCTCCTCTGTTGATCTCCCTCCTCCCCCCCCCCCCCCCCCCCCCCCCGTGCCGCCGTCCCGTCCCGCCGCCGTCCCGTCCCGTCCCGTCCCGTCCCGTCCCGTCCCGTCCCGTCCCTTCCCTTCCCTTCCCGTCCCGTCCCGTCCCGTCCCGTCCCGTCCCGTCCCGTCCCGTCCCGTCCCGTCCCGTCCCGTCCCGTCCCGTCCCGTCCCGTCCCGTCCCGTCCCGTCCCGTCCCGTCCCGTCCCGTCCCGTCCCCCGTCCGTCCCGTGCCTCACCGTGTAGATATTGTCGGCGTCGCCCTGGCCGGCCGAGCGGGAGCGGCGTCGTTGGCAGGGCGGCTTGGCGGCCGCCTCCCCGCCGCCCCCGCCCCCGCCGCCGCCCGGGTGGGCGGGCAGCAGTTCGAACGCAGCCGTCCCTGCGGCGACACCACCATCCCCTGCCACGGAGTCGGAACAAGGCGACAAGTCAGACCAGTGTGACGAGATACTCGACACACGACAGTTGTCAGTCAATGACACGCTCCGACAAATGACGACACTGGTCCCACGAATGACGACAGTTTGTGGAGAAGAACAGGCGGTAACGACGGGGTGATGAGACAGCAACACGGCGCTTGGAAAAATAGTCAGGCCAAATTGAGAGAGCTAGGGAGAGATGACAAAATTATTGCATGATGTGACATGAAATGAAGTGTCCAGCACAAAAACATGACAATTCTGACCTTATTTTCATGTTTTTAGACCCGGACACCTCCTTCGTCCTACCATTGTTGATGAAACAAGCAATTGTGTCATCCCTCCATTATCTCCCCAAATCTCTGAATTTGGCCACCCTGCTTGGCAGCGCGTTGCTCCGCCTGTCGACCTCCACAGACGGCAGCCGTCCCTGCGGTCTACAGACGGCAGCAGCGCGTAACGGACACCAATTGAATAGTCACGCAAAGCGTGGTGATGATGGTGTCGATTCATCAGCTACCTGGGCCGACGCAGCTACTGCGGAGCTTTTACTTTCCAAGTAAAATCATTTTTCATAAAATGAAAATATAAATTTTCCTAACAATACAATTTTACTCTCCACCTATGGATTTACTCTCCGGGACCAGGTCATGAAACGAGAAATCCAACACTGTCCTGATGTCTAACCCCACGTTTGTCGTCATTATTGGGGTTTACGACAGCAAGAAAACGTCTATAAGCCGTCGGTAACACTGTTCTATAAGCCGTCGGTAACTCCCCCTGGTCCACGGCATAGTGACGGCCAGACCAAACCATAGTGACGGCATAGTGACGGGCAGATTCAGAGAGTACCCGTGTGGAAACTTAACCCAGCGCTCTAGCGCAGGAAGCAACTGCCCTACCGACCAGCGCCACCTTGGAGTCGGCATAGTGACGGGCAGACCAAACGAGATTCAGAGAGTACCCGTGTGGAAACTTAACCCAGCGCTCTAGAGCAGGAAGCAACTGCCCTACCGACCAGCGCCACCTTGGAGTCGGCTCTTACCCGTATGGTATGGGGCGGACGAGTTGACCTGGAGGGCCAGGTCGGGCTGCACCTGCGTGGCGGCCACACGGGCAGCCGCCGCGGGGTCGCCACCCTCGGCAGACTCGAACGCACCCGCCATCTGTACAGCGAGATACAGAGCAGGGGTCACGGTCAGGGTCAGGGTCGGGGTCAAGGTCAGGGGTCAGGGTCGGCAGGGTCGTCAGGGTCAGGGTTAGGGTCAGGGTCAGGGTCAGGGTCAGGGTCAGGGTCAGGGTCGGGGTCGGGGTCGGGGTCGGGGTCGGGGTCGGGGTCGGGGTCGGGGTCGGGGTCGGGGTCGGGGTCAGGGTCAGGGTTAGGGTTAGGGTCGGGGTCACGGTCAGGGTCAGGGTCAGGGTCGGGGCCAGGGTCGTGGTCAGGGTCAGGGTCGGGGTCAGGGTCAGGGTCAGGGTCAGGGTCAGGGTCAGGGTCAGGGTCAGGGTTAGGGTTAGGGTCAGGGTCGGGGTCACGGTCAGGGTCAGGGTAGGGGTCACGGTCAGGGTCAGGGTCTGGGTCTGGGTCTGGGTCAGGGTCTGGGTCAGGGTCAGGGTCAGGGTCTGGGTCAGGGTCGGGGTCGGGGCCAGGGTCGTGGTCAGGGTCAGGGTCAGGGTCAGGGTCCGGGTCACGGTCAGGGTCAGGGTCAGGGTCAGGGTCAGGGTCAGGGTCGGGGTCAGGGTCAGGGTCAGGGTCAGGGTCAGGGTCAGGGTCAGGGTTAGGGTCAGGGTCAGGTCAGGGTGGTCAGGGTCAGTGTCAGGGTCAGTGTCAGGGTGGTCAGGGCAGGGGTCGGGGTCAGGGTAGGGACCGGGGTCTGGCACACGACAGAAACGTCTCCACACGAGAGAAGGGTGCGTACGTGACGACTTCGATCATCGTGAAGAAGGTCATGTCATATTATATGTCGATCACCGCAACAAAGCGTCTGCGTTGCAATCTGAACATTGCAGATCAACCAGTAGTCTTTTGTTTCTCCACGTAGCTGAACGGCAGACATTGCTAAATTTAGAGACGATTTAAACACATCCACAGAAACACATTTAAACACATCCACAGAATATCTTAAATTGAAGCACATTCTTGCGCACCATCTGCGTCACAACAGCTTAACGTGGCGCCAAATCGATGTGCGGGGATCGCCCGCGGCGTTTCCATCGGTCCTCTGCACCGTTCCCTTCCGTGAAAAGTCGCACTGCCGCCGGCGGGATTCGAACCTGCGCCGCGGTGAGCGGCTGGTTCGAATTCTCACCGCGGCGCAGGTTCGAATGTCGGAGTAGTCCACGAAAAGCACCGGGCGCCGGCGGGATTCGAACCCACGCCACTGACCTGCGCCGCGGTGAGCGGCTGGATGTCCGGGTAGTCCATGAGAAGTTCCACCACCTGGGTATGGCCGTTCTTGGCGGCCTCCATCAGCATGGTGGAGTTGTCCTGCGGAGCGACAAGGTCAGGTCAGGGCAGGCCACATAACACAGGTCCAGTGTCTTAGGATTGAAAAATTTGGGTGGAAAACGACAACCTGTGGGTAATATGTGTCCAATCTTTTTCCCCAGTTGTCCACTCCCTAAATCAAGATGTATCGGATAACTATAACCCTAACACTGATATTACTCATGCTAATATTAACCTGTGGATGACAAAAAAAAAACAGGTTAGGAAGGTATTGCCATTTGTAACAGCTGATTCTGATGGGTGAGCTCTTTTTAGGCTAAATTTTCCACTCTATGGTTATTTTTTAGGCCCAATTTTCCACTCTGCACCCTGGCTTCAAATAAATTATAGGATCCTGTACAGGTCGCGAGGCATATCAAAATCAATGCTTAAATGCCTACTGAGGTAGTCAAATTGAACTTCAGACATATGCATACTACAACCCCATCTTCGGTCTTCACCCGCGCACAATTTGAACGCCGATACTCACATAATCCCTATCAACACTTCGCCAATCTTATTTAAAAAAAACAACTCTGAAAACTCCCGCCGCCGCCGGGATTCGAACCTGCGTACCTTGAGTATGTGGTGTGGGTTGGCGCCGTGCTGGAGGAGCACTTTGACGACGTGCAGGTGGCCGCCATGGCAGCCGAGACTGAGCGCCGTGTGGTCGTTGTTGGCCGTGGCACGATTCACGTCGGAGAAGCGGCTCAACAGGAACGTGACGGTACAGAGGTGGCCGGCGCGCGCCGCCTTCATCAGGGCCGTCCGGCCGCCCTCTGCCGCGTGCTCCTGAGACGGGGCAGGGGGAGGAGAGGGGTGTAAGAGGGGTGCCGCCTCCGCCGTGTGATCCTGAGAGAGGGGGGAGAGAGGGGGAGGGGAGTGTCAGAGGAGTGCCACCTCCGCCGCGTGCTCCTGGGAGAGGAGGGGGAGGGGAGGGATGTCAGAGGGGTGCCACCTCCGCCGAGTGATCCTGAGAGGGGCAGAGACAGACAGACAGACGCGTATTGGAGTCATCCACAATCAGCTTGTGGCTATTACAACCCCACAACAAATCAAAACAAAAAACAATGTCAAACAAACAAAGACAAACAGGTGTAAAGCAACGACATCGTAGATACGGTACAGGCGCAGTAAAGATGCGAACAGAAAAGCGCACGAAGGGCAGCGCGTAGCGTTGGGTATAGATAGCAGTTCAGTCGGGGCGAGACGTAGCCGCCAGCAAGTGTCGCCTCAGGTGAGGGCCGAACAGAGGCGTCGGGAGTCGCACCAGCTCAGATAGGGGGGGGGGGGGTGTAAGAGGGTGCCACCTCCACCACGTGATCCTGAGGGGGGTGTACGAGGGGTGCCAGCCGCGTGCTACTGAGGGGAGGGGGGGGGGTTGTAAGAGGGGTGCCACCTCCACCGCGTGATCCTGAGAGGGGTGTCAGATGAGAACTGCCGCCCTCCACCGCGTGCTACTGAGGCGTCACAGATATCAGAGGGTATCAGCAGGTGTCAGAGGGGTGTTAAAAGGTGACAGACAACAGAGAGACGAGAAACCCGCAGCAGCACGACTGTTCAGACCCAGTACAGGGACAGCACAGCACAGCACAGCACAGCACAGCACAGCACAGCACAGCACAGCACAGCACAGCACAGCACAGCACAGCACAGCACCGCACAGCACAGGGACAGCACAGGGACAGCACAGCACAGCACAGCACAGCACAGCACAGCACAGGGGCAGCACAGGGACAGCACAGGGACAGCACAGTACAGCACAACACAGCACAACACAGCACAGCACAGGGAAAGCACAGTACAGTACAGTACAGTACAGCACAGCACAGCACAGCACAGCACAGTACAGCACAGCACAGCACAGTACAGCACAGTACAGGGACAGAAGAGGCCAGGGCGCCATGCTGCTGACATGGAGCTATCCAGGCTGACAAGAAATCATGCTGGCATCACGACACACTTACAAATTAACATAATTTACAAACATAACATGATTTTACACATTAGCACACTTAACCATGATTGAACACACGCTCGAGACGTAACGTCCCACACATTATGCACTTTATGTAACTACCACTGCCATCTTCCGGTAACGTATTCGTCAACCCGATACGATCGATCGTGTAGTGCCTACTCAGTAGAGCAGCTGTACAGTGTGTTGTACTTACCAGGGCGGCGCCGCGGTCCAGCAGCACCTCGGCCACGTTGGTGTGGCCGTTCTCACAGGTGTAGTGTGTAGTGTGTAGTGTGTAGTGTGTAGTGTGTAGTGTGTAGTGTGTAGTGTGTAGTGTGTAGTGTGTAGTGTGTAGTGTGTAGTGTGTAGTGTGTAGTGTGTAGTGTGTAGTGTGTAGTGTGTAGTGTGTAGTGTGTAGTGTGTAGTGTGTAGTGTGTAGTGTGTAGTGTGTAGTGTGTAGTGTGTAGTGTGTAGTGTGTAGTGTGTAGTGTGTAGTGTGTAGTGTGTAGTGTGTAGTGTGTAGTGTGTAGTGTGTAGTGTGTAGTGTGTAGTGTGTAGTGTGTAGTGTGTAGTGTGTAGTGTGTAGTGTGTAGTGTGTAGTGTGTAGTGTGTAGTGTGTAGTGTGTAGTGTGTAGTGTGTAGTGTGTAGTGTGTAGTGTGAAGTGTTTACTGACCAGGGCGGCGCCGCGGTCCAGCAGCACCTCGGCCACGTTGGTGTGGCCGTTCTCACACGCGTACGTGAGCGCCGTGTCGCCGCCGGTCTGCGTCACGGCGTTCACGTTGGCGCCGCGGTCCAGCAGGTACCTGCGGAGGAGACCGGGACAGGGGACGGGTGTCATATACTGTCACACGGAGGTGATCACAGTCAGCAGTCAACCAGTCAGCAGTCAGCAGTCAGCAGTCAGCAGTCAGCAGTCAACCACAGTCAGCAGTCAGCAGTCAGCTGTCAGCAGTCAGCAGTCAACAGTCAACCACAGTCAGCAGTCAACAGTCAACCACAGTCAGCAGTCAACCAGTCAACAGTCAACAGTCAACAGTCAACAGTCAACAGTCAGCAGTCAGCAGTCAGCAGTCAGCAGTCAGCAGTCAGCAGTCAGCAGTCAACCACAGCCAACAGTCAGCAGTCAACCACAGTCAGCAGTCAACCACAGTCAGCAGTCAACCACAGTCAGCAGTCAACCACAGTCAGCAGTCAACCACAGTCAGCAGTCAGCAGTCAGCAGTCAGCAGTCAGCAGTCAGCAGTCAGCAGTCAACCACAGTCAGCAGTCAGCAGTCAGCAGTCAGCAGTCAGCAGTCAGCAGTCAGCAGTCAGCAGTCAGCAGTCAGCAGTCAGCAGTCAGCAGTCAGCAGTCAGCAGTCAGCAGTCAACATTCAGCAGTCAGCAGTCAGCAGTCAGCAGTCAGCAGTCAGCAGTCAGCAGTCAGCAGTCAGCAGTCAACAGTCAGCAGTCAGCAGTCAAGAGTCAGCAGTCAGCAGTCAACCACAGTCAGCAGTCAGCAGTCAGCAGTCAACCAGTCAGCAGTCAACCAGTCAACAGTCAACAGTCAGCAGTCAGCAGTCAGCAGTCAACAGTCAGCAGTCAACAGTCAACAGCAGCACACACCGCAAACACGTGGTGTCTCAGTCCGCGTGGTGGCTCAGTCCGAGTGGTGTCTCAGTCCGCGTGGTGTCTCAGTCCGCGTGGTGTCTCAGTCCGCGGAGTACTCCGCGGCTACCTGTGCTCGTCCGGCAAAGGGGACTTTTAGACCAGTGACAAGTGGGAAATGAGAATAACTGGAGGATACCGTCGCAGAGAATATGCACGTGTGCGTGTGTGTGTGTTTGTGTATATATAACCGTTTATAAATTGCATACGTGTGCAGTCGGTTGAACCGACAGCTTCGTCGCTCGGACATGGTGTATTGAATCGCGCGCGCGCCGTGCGCTCTACTCGGTCAACTGTCGCAGTATGCCACGAGCCACACTCGTCAAAGACAATCACGTCTGGCAATGTCACACATGGCCACCAGAGAATAGCGATGTTTGGTGAACTCACTTGACCAACTCCAGGTGACCCTCCTGCGCGGCCTCCATCAGAGGGGTCGAGGCTCCGAGCTCGATGTCAGCTCCTGCCTGTAATGTGGGGAGGAACAGACGGCCGGTCAGAGGGCCGCTACACAGCCCGTCACGGGATCAACAGAGGTACAGCAGGCCGGCACCGGACACTGATCAATGTGGGGGGAGGAACAGACGGCCGGTCAGAGGGCCGCTACACAGCCCGTCACGGGATCAACAGAGGTACAGCAGGCCGGCACCAAAAACTGATCAATGTGAGGAGAGGAACAGACGGCCGGTCAGAGGGCCGCTACACAGCCCGTCACGGGATCAACAGAGGTACAGCAGGCACCAAACACTGATCAATGTGAGGAGAGGAGACAGACGGCCGGTCAGAGGGCCGCTACACAGCCCGTCACGGGATCAACAGAGGTACAGCAGGCCGGCACCGGACACTGATCAATGTGAGGAGAGGAGACAGACGGCCGGTCAGAGGGCCGCTACACAGCCCGTCACGGGATCAACCGAGGTACAGCAGGCCGGCACCGGACACTGATCAATGTGAGGAGAGGAACAGACGGCCGGTCAGAGGGCCGCTACACCAGAAGTACAGCAGGCCGGCACCGAACACTGGTGAAATGGGCGCGCGGAGACTGACACTGGACACTGGGATAGACGTTGCTGCTGACTCGTCACTCCAAAGAGCTGAGTGACGGCTCGCTTATGCCGCACTTTCAAAGTTTTACTCAACTCGAAATATACACATACGAACACACACACTTCACAGAACACAAAACACGTATGTGTTGACGCTGACACGCTTGAAGACGCCACCCAGCAGCGACTAATACAACATTCTTCCCCGACCAAAGCCTCCATGTATATTTTATCCAGCCAAGTCCGTGCACACGCCTCCGCAGCAGACGCTCAGTCAATCGACGGTGTCTTCCTATCTACGTCCGTATCTGGATGAGGACATCAGGAGCATCGACAGTGAAGTCGCTGCATCCATGTCTATCGCCCTCGGACGATAACCACGGTGAAGTAACGTAGTATCCCAGGGACACTACGTTACTCCAGGGACACGTCCCTGTCAACCGCCGTACCTAGAGAAAGTCCAGGAGCACAACGAACAGCGAAATAAGACCGCCGTTCCCTGTCTAGCGACCTACCTGGATGAGGAAGTCGGCGACCTCGACAAACCCGCCGCAGCAGGCCAGAGTCAGCGCCGTCTCCTGAGTCTCCTCGGTGACGGCGTTGATGTTGGCCTCTTGCGACAGCAGCAGCGCCACCATCTCCTCGTGCCCCTCCCTGCCGAAACAGGCAGGGCGACATGAGAGGCGCCCAGCGGGGGTTCGAATCCAGGGAGCAGCGGACATTTCACTGGTGTTGAATGGGGTGGACGTGAAAGGCGTGTGAGAGACGTGAGAGGCGCCCAGCGGGGGTTCGAATCCAGGGAGCAGCGGACATTTCAGGTGTTGAACAGAGTGGAGATTATCTACCATAACTGATGCACGACTGACGGCAGCAGCGCCACCATGTCCTCCTGCCCCTCCCTGGGGAACACGGAGCCGTAGAGTGCGGCGCTCGCTCACACACAGCACGTCGGACATGGCGGTCACGGGTTCGAGTCCAGCCAGGCGCAGCAGCTTTTCAACGGGGTAGGTGATTTACGTGCTGGGAGCGAAACATGAGCGAGCCGCACGTAAATTGTACTGGAAATATACATTTCACAATTAAATATTATCTTTAAAATCCTTACATTAACATCTCAACCCACAACCACAACTAAAATACCAAACTGCTATTGATAGGAGTAGCTGCAATTGCCATCACCTTAACTGCTATCCCACCCTCTCTTGCAATATCCCTCCACAACCATATCCGTTACTCGTTTCGGCTGGACGCACCTGGCGGCCTCCATGAGGGGCGTGTAGCCCTCGTCGTTGACCTCCTCGATGTTGGCCCCGCGGTCCAGCAGCAGCAAGGCCAGCTCCACGTGTCCACCACACGCCGCCAGCGTCAGTGGAGACTCGAAGCTGTCCGCCGGCATGTTCACCTGCCGAGGGGAGATGTCAGGTCAGATGTCAGGTCAGATGTCAGGTCAGATGTCAGGTCAGATGTCAGGTCATATGTCAGGTCAGATGTCAGGTCAGATGTCAGGTCATATGTCAGGTCAGATGTCAGGTCAGATGTCAGGTCAGATGTCAGGTCAGATGTCAGGTCAGATGTCAGGTCAGATGTCAGGTCAGATGTCAGGTCAGATGTCAGGTTAGATGGCAGGTCAGATGTCAGATCAGATGTCAGGTCAGATGTCAGGTCAGATCAGATGTCAGGTCAGATCAGATGTCAGGTCAGATCAGATGTCAGGTCAGATCAGATGTCAGGTCAGATCAGATGTCAGGTCAGATCAGATGTCAGGTCAGATCAGATGTCAGGTCAGATCAGATGTCAGGTCAGATCAGATGTCAGGTCAGATCAGATGTCAGGTCAGATCAGATGTCAGGTCAGATCAGATGTCAGGTCAGATCAGATGTCAGGTCAGATCAGATGTCAGGTCAGATCAGATGTCAGGTCAGATCAGATGTCAGGTCAGATCAGATGTCAGGTCAGATCAGATGTCAGGTCAGATCAGATGTCAGGTCAGATCAGATGTCAGGTCAGATCAGATGTCAGGTCAGATCAGATGTCAGGTCAGATCAGATGTCAGGTCAGATCAGATGTCAGGTCAGATCAGATGTCAGGTCAGATCAGATGTCAGATCAGATGTCAGGTCAGATCAGATGTCAGGTCAGATCAGATGTCAGGTCAGATCAGATGTCAGGTCAGGGTCAGATCTCAGAGGAATGAGGTCAGAGGAATAAGGGGTTCCCTGTTCGCTTCGTCCAAGGCGCTGCCAGGCCAGAGGAGAGCAAGCATATACGTTCAAGTTCACGCGTCGCCACGAGTCACTTCAAGTCACTAGAAGTCTCTAGAAACACTAACAGTGGCTATAAGTGGGTACTAGTAGCTAAATGTCGCTTAAAGTCACTAAACATATGTAGAAGTCGCCAAAAGTCGCCATGAAATGGTTACTAAGTCGCTATAAATTCGTTATAAGTGTCTAGAAGTTACTAGAAGTGGCCATAAGTCGCCATAAAATGGTCATTAAGTCGCTATAAAGTCGCTACAAGTGTCTAGAAGTCGCTATAAGTCACTATAAGTCACTAGAAGTCACTAGAAGTCGCCATAAGTCACTGCACGTGACGTACCTGCGCGCCCGAGTCGAGGAGCAGCCTGGCCACCTCGACGTGTCCGTCCATGCTGGCCTCCATCAGAGCGGTGTGCATCTCCTCCGTCTTGTGCTCCTGGTCGGCGCCGGCGCCCAGCAGGAACCGCACCATGGCCAGGTGGCCCTTGTAGCAGGCCAGCGTCAGCGCAGACTCCTGTAGAGGAACACAGAGGTGTCAGGTCAGGTGAAGTCAGAGGTCAGGCCAGGCCAGGCCAGGCCAGGCCAGGTCAGGTCAGGTCAGGTCAGGCCAGGTCAGGCCAGGTCAGGCCAGGTCAGGCCAGGTCAGGCCAGGTCAGGCCAGGTCAGGTCAGGCCAGGCCAGGTCAGGCCAGGTCAGGCCAGGTCAGGTCAGGCCAGGCCAGGTCAGGCCAGGTCAGGCCAGGGCAGGCCAGGTCAGGCCAGGTCAGGTCAGGTCAGGACAGGCCAGGCCAGGCCAGGCCAGGCCAGGCCAGGTCAGGTCAGGCCAGGCCAGGCCAGGCCAGGCCAGGCCAGGTCAGGCCAGGCCAGGCCAGGTCAGGCCAGGTCAGGCCAGGCCAGGTCAGGCCAGGCCAGGCCAGGCCAGGCCAGGTCAGGCCAGGTCAGGCCAGGTCAGGCCAGGCCAGGTCAGGCCAGGTCAGGCCAGGTCACCATGACCAGGTCAGGTCAGGTCAGGCCAGGTCACCATGACCAGGCCAGGCCACCATGGCCAGGTCAGGTCAGGCCAAGTCAGGTCAGGCCAGGTCACCATGGTCAGGTCAGATCAGGTCAGGTCAGGTCACCATGGCCAGGCCAGGTCAGGTCAGGTGACCCATGCCCAGGTTGCTCCCAGCGCTCTACAGAAAACGATACATACATGAGTAATGTTTCTCAGGGAATTTCTAACTTCCTAGGAACCCAGGGTAAAATGCTGCCCCTGATCTCCGCTCGGTAACCCAAAGTTACAGAGCACCGCATGAGCACCACTAAATCTTTCCAAATACGCCCCAACCACTGAGGTTAAGTGGGCTTCCAAGTTCCATCTAATCCCATTACACCCACAATCACAGCCCCATGACCCTGTACAAACCAGCCGCTCAACTCGACCTGATCCGTCCGGTCACCTCCCGATTTAGCCTCAGCCCGGTCCCGAGGCTCTAGGTCAGATGTAGGCCCACACGGCGCAGACGGCACCTCCATGGCAGGAAGTAACCACCGAAATAGCACGCGGCAGGTCACGGCAGGCCTCGGACACGCTAGTAGAGCAATAGAGAAAACCAGGCGAGGGAAGTATCTTGTTGCAGAATCAGCTACAGGCAGCGCATGTAGAGAGCATTCCATTCTATTCTATTCTATTATATTATATTATATTCTAGTCTAGAGAGTGCGATATGGAAACATTCCATTCGTGATACATATTACACGGGTGGATTAAACGGATAAACGGAAACGGCGGGCATAAACGGAATCAGGACACGGTCGATACTCGCCACCTAAATAAGCACCACGCAGACGAACCGCTTCACACATGGCCGGTGGTGCGACAACACAGGCTAATTTGATCCCGAACTGGGGGTTCGTGTTGTGAGGCAGAATAACGCTGAGGGCGTGGTCAATCCACAGCAGGGAGCGAGCCAAGGCGAGACTTGGGCAGAACAAAACAGGACGGGGCGGCGTGAGTGTGGCGGCGAGAGGCGAGCAAGGCGGATAAAAGCAGAGCCGAGCAAGGCAGATAAAACAGAGACGAGCAAGGCAGATAAAAGCAAAGCAGAGGCGAGAAAAGCAGATAAAAGCAGAGGCGAGAAAAGCAGAGGGGCGAGCAAGGCAGAGAAAGCAGAGAGGCCAGCAAGGCAGAGAAAAACGGAGGCGAGCAAGGCAGAGGGGCGAGCAAGGCAGAGAAAACAGAGCCGAGCAAGGCAGATCAAACAGAGGCGAGCAAGGCAGAGAAAACAGAGCCGAGCAAGGCAGATCAAACAGAGGCGAGCAAGGCAGATAAAACAGAGGCGAGCAAGGCAGATAAAACAGAGGCGAGCAAGGCGGAGAAAAGCAGAGAGACGAGCAAGGCAGATAAAAGCAGAGGCGAGCAAGGCAGAGGGGCGAGCAAGGCAGAAAAAGCAGACGGGCGAGCAAGGCGGAGAAAAGCAGAGAGGCGAGGAAGGCGGAGAAAAGCAGAGACAAGCAAGGCGGAGAAAAGCAGAGAGACGAGCAAGGCAGAGAAAAGCAGAGAGGCGAGGAAGGCGGAGAAAAGCAGAGAGACAAGCAAGGCGGAGAAAAGCAGAGAGACGAGCAAGGCAGAGAAAAGCAGAGAGGCGAGGAAGGCGGAGAAAAGCAGAGAGGCGAGCAAGGCAGAGAAAAGCAGAGGCGAGGAAGGCGGAGAAAAGCAGAGAGTGCGTCAGGGACAGTACAGGATGGGGAGGAATTAAGGCCGGCGTGTGAACGCAACAGGACGGGACCACAGGACGGCGGCGCAGGGCGACTGAGCCTGTGTAGCCCCACACTGGACAGGACGGCGCGCCGACTGTCGAGACCGACTGGGTAGAGGAGGGACATGACAGTATGGAGGGACCTGTGTAGCCCCACCCTGGACAGGACGGAGCGCCGACTGTCGAGACCGACTGGGTAGCGGAGGGACACAGTACGCACCTTGAACTCGTTGGAGTGGGTGTTGATGCCGGCGCCGTGGTCCAGCAGGATCTGTAACAGACGCGACGGCACCATCGTCACCGACTGCGGCAGCAGCTCGGCTACTGGGCAGACCCAGTCGTGCGGCGACAAAGGTGATCATGAATGGGACAAACCAGGTGTCGCAGACCAGCCGGCAGCACTGGCAGCATTATACACAGGGTGTGCTTGGCTGGTATTAACCACGCTCAGCGAAACGTTTAACACATGTATAGACGGTGGCAATCATTACACTAGTTAACTGGTTCAAACACTTCAAACCCGGCCATTGCTATTACAGCATCAGTCTAAAACTAAGAATGACCACAAGCGCTCCGTCGTCACAGGACTGATGTTACTTCACCTGACATCACATGACATCATATGACATCACATGACTGATGTTCATTCACCTGACATCACATGTTGACATCACATGACTGATGTTTCTTCACCTGACATCACATGCCATCACATGTTGACGTCACACGACTGATGCTACTTCACATGACATCACATGGCATCACATGTTGACGTCACATGACTGATGCTCCTTCACCTGACATCACATGTTGACATCACATGACTGATGTTCCTTCACCATACGTCATCTGAGCTCCCCTGCATGTCTGCTGGATTGGCCACGTGCCGTCTCGCCGCACGTGCCACCCACGTGCAGTGTTGGATTTTTGTTTCATGACCTGGCCCGGAGAGCAAAAATCCATAGGTGGAGAGTAAAATTGTATTGCTTGAAAATTAACATTAAGATTATTAATTATATTTAATTTATTTCATCTCGCCCCAACGTTTCGCCCATTTACAGGAGGTGCTCCTTCTGCTCCTCTCTTTGGGATTAGGTTTACGAGGCCTTTTCCAAGGGCCACACCGGGTCGGACGAGACACCAAGGCGGGTGACTAGGTGGGAGTCGAACCCACAGTCGGTGCGGTCTCTGCACCAAAGTCTAGTGTCCACTGGACCACCCCGGCCAGATTATTAGATTATTTAGAAAATTCCTGATTTGTAATATATATTAAATTGTTATGAGGAAAATATATTTTTATTTTAACTGCAATGTCAGTAAGATCAGGTGAAAAGACAGCAAATTTCCAGAAAAAAATTAAGAGAGCAAAATTATTTGGACCTCAAAAGTCCAGAAAATGGCCAAAATTCCAACGCTGCCCACGTGTGCCGAGTATCCCGTGTCGACTTTCCACTCAGTGTCCCACCCAGCTGAACTACGTGTACCTGGATGGCCAGCACGTCAATTTATACCGGGCATTGGATTGGCCACGTGGTTAGGAAATCCTCCTGTGTAGAGTCAGCGTTATCGCTGAGCACATGCTGCTGGCTCACGGGCGATGCCTCACCAATTATCGGACACATGTGTTCTCTATTAGAGGTGGCAAAACGTGGACCCGAGGACCCGGTCTCTAGACCCAGTCTAGACCCAGTCTGGACCCAGTGTTGGTCCCAGTGTTGGTCCCAGCGTTGGTCCCAGACTGGGTCCCGCCAAATGGTACCGGGTACAGACTGGGTCCAACTTATGTTTCATGTTGGTTTCACGCAAGTAGAAGTGGCCATAAGTCGCCATAAAAGGACTGATACGCAGGTTTCTGTGTGCTGTTGGCTAATCTGAACTGCAGGTATTTGCAACTGCAATAGTTCGTTTACTTGCACTAACTGCAGAGTGCAGATTTGTCAATATTAGTTGCGAGACAACATTTTGCTAGTTGGGTCCACTGGGTCCAAACTTGCCTTGCACCGGGTATAACTGGGTCCATTCTTCAGCTTTTGGGACCGGGTCGGGTCTGAAACCTGGGTCCAAAAATATCCACTTTTGCCACCTCTACTCTTCACGTGTATATATGTCCCGTGCTAACCACACATGTTACTCAAATACTCTGACCAAACATCACACTCCCGATTGATTTCCACGTGTGCGCCACGTGTGGGCCACGTGTCCCGCCACGTGTATCGCCACGTGTGCGCCACGTGTCCCGCCACGTGTCCCGCCACGTGTCCCGCCACGTGTCCGGCCACGTGTCTGCGGCCCGTACCTGCGCGACGTCGACGTGACCAGCAGAGGCGGCCTCCATCAGAGGGGTGTGCCCGTTCTCGTTGGCATCCTCGATGTTGGCGCCGGCCTCGAGCAGCGCCCGCACCACCTCCACGTGGCCGCCCGAGCAGGCGTACATCAGGGGGGTGTTACCTGCGGAGGAGCAGGCGTACATCAGGGGGTGTTACCTGCGGATGAGCAGGCGTACATCAGGGGGTGTTACCTGCGGAGGAGCAGGCGTACATCAGAGGGGTGTTACCTGCGGAGGAGCAGGCGTACATCAGGGGGGGGGGTGTTACCTGCGGAGGAGCAGGCGTACATCAGGGGGGGGGGGGTGTTACCTGCGGAGGAGCAGGCGTACATCAGGGGGTGTTACCTGCGGAGGAGCAGGCGTACATCAGGGGGTGTTACCTGCGGAGGAGCAGGCGTACATCAGGGGGTGTTACCTGCCGAGGACACGAGAGGATTGAGTCGGGTGTCGCTACAGATGATGATCATGGTGATGGTGATAATTTAAGGCGCTGACGGCCAGACGGAAAGGGAAGAGGTGCGTTAGGGGATATGTAGTTTGCTCTTGTGCCGGCTTTCACTTGCAGCCGTTTGAGCTCACGACAGTTTGTGATGCTGATGCTTGTTGCTAAGGGGTGCCGACGGCCCTATCCTGCCCATGTCACAGTTTGTGATGCTGATGCTTGTTGCTAAGGGGTGCCGACGGCCCTATCCTGACCATGTCACTTAGCGCCCATGTGTATCTGTGTTTGTATCTGTTTGTTTGTATCTGTGTTTGTATCTGTTTGTATCTGTTTATTTGTATCTGTTTATTTGCATCTGTTTGTATCTGTTTGTATCTGTATTCGTATCTGCATTTGTATCTGCATTTGTATCTGTATTTGTATTTGTGTTTGTATCTGTGTTTGTATCTGTGTTCGTATCTGCATTTGTATCTGCATTTGTATCTGTATTTGTATTTGTGTTTGTATCTGTGTTTGTATCTGTGTTTGTATCTGTGTTTGTATGTGTTTGTATCTGTGTTTACTCTGTGCAATCCGAATCCCATGCAATCATTGCTTTAAAGGCATACAAATATAGCCAGCATGGGATAAACGCGTTGAAAGTCACAAGATTAATTGGCATCACACGTACTGGCGAAGCCGACCAGCATGCCGCACGTGCAGTAATTCATTCCCACTGCGCAATGTGTGTATTTACAATTCATATTCTTCCGCATCCCCCCGACCCAGTACTCACACTAATCCCCTCCTCAGTCAATAGCAATGCTCATTCCACGCCGACGCGGGGTTCAGCCGGCGTCACCATGGCAACGGCGTGCGTAACACGTCACCATGGCAACGGCTTGCGTAACAAGTCAGACGACAAACGCGAGCCCCACTGCACTTGGCCGAGATTTCCGCACACTCTTAGAGTAATAGGCCACAGCCAGTCTGACCGTTGCCATGGAAACACAGTGTACTACACCAGTTATTATGTCTGTGTGCGTATGTGCTGACCGTGGTGTTAGGTATTGATTCAGCTTTCTACTAACTGGACCTGTTTTGGGCGTTGACGTAGGCCTTGTGTCTGTGCTTATATTTGTGCACGTGTTTGCATCTGTGATGATGATGATTGGGGTTTCAGGACGCACCGGCTGCTTTTGGTCACTTAGCGCCCATTTGTATCTGTGCTTGTATCTGTGCTTGTATCTGTGCTTGTGTCCGTGTCCGTGTCCGTGTCCGTGTCCGTGTCCGTGTCCGTGTCCGTGTCCGTGTCCGTGTCTGTCTGTGTCTGTCTGTGTAGCTGTGTTTGTAGCTGTGTTTGTAGCTGTGTTTGTGTCTGTGTTTGTAGCTGTGTTTGTAGCTGTGTTTGTAGCTGTGTTTGTGTCTGTGTTTGTGTATGTGTTTGTGTCTGCGTTTGTGTCTGTGTTTGTGTCTGTGTTTGTGTCTGTGTTTGTCTGTGTTTGTGTCTGTGTTTGTGTCTGTGTTTGTGTCTGTGTTTGTGTCTGTGTTTGTGTCTGTGTTTGTGTCTGTGTTTGTGTCTGTGTTTGTGTCTGTGTTTGTGTCTGTGTTTGTGTCTGTGTTTGTGTGTGTGTCTGTGTGTGTATGTCTGTGTTTGTGTCTGTGATTGATATGTGGATGTCTGTATGTGTTTATCTGTGTCAGTATCTGCGTCTGTTTGTATATGTGTCTGTGTCCATGTTTGTGTCTGTGTTTTATATGTGTCTGCCTGTATGTGTTTATCTCTGTCAGTATCTGCGTCTGTTTGTGTCTGTGTCTGTGTATGTGCCTGTGTTTGTGTCTGTGTTTAATATATGTGTCTGTCTGCATGTGTGTATCTGTGTTTGTGTCTCGTCTGTCAGTATCTGCGTCTGTTTGTGCTACACGTACCGGAGCTGCTCTGAGCGTTGACGTCAGCCTTGTGCTTGATGAGCAGGCGTACCACGTCCACGTGGCCGGCCGTGGCAGCCTCCATCAGTGGTGTACAGTCGCCCTTCATGCCGCGGTCCTCCACGTTGGCGCGCATCGCCAGCAACACCTGAGGACAGCGGGAGAGGTTATGAGGGCCCGGGTTATGGGCGGCTAGTGGACAGAGAGACGCAAACAGGGGTAGGTAAAGAAACCAGAGGGGCATAGGGTAAGATTAAAAAGATGTTATCGATGCGGATACAATGTATTGCACTCAACGTCATTGACTATTAATATCCACAAACGGGACAGACGTGATTTCACCGGTCCCTGACCTGACCTGAGACTGATCTGAGACTGATCTGACTTGACCTGAGACTGACCTGAGACTGACCTGACCTGAGACTGGCCTGACCTGACCTGATACTGACCTGAGCCTGACCTGAGCCTGACCTGACAAGACCTGACCTGAGACTGACCTGAGCGAGTTCGTAGTAGCCTGAGTGGCAAGCGAGGGAGAGCAGCGACTCGCCCTTGTCGGTCGTCTCGTTGACGGAGGAGCCCTCGTCCAACAGACGGCGGACGGCAGGTACGTTCCCGTGTTGACACGCGTCCACCAAAGACGGCCTGCGGGGCAGAGAGGTCAAGGTGAGGTCAAGGTTAGACGTCACGCCGTCCACCAGACGGCCTGGAGGGAGAGAGGTCAAGGTGAGGTCAAAGTTACACGATCTCCCGTCCACCAAAGACGGCCTGCGGGGCAGAGGTCAAAATCAGGTTGAGGTTGCACGATCTGCCGTCAACCATAGACGGCCTGAGGCGATACAGAGGTCAATGTCATGTCAAGGTTAGACGTCCACCACCAGTGAATGCCTGACGGGCGCAGAGACAGGGGTCAAGGTAAGACAGACCTTTTCAAGGTCAGACAGCCGCAGACGGACAGACGGTCAATGTCGCCTGTTATGGGCGCCGAATAACCTCGATAGTTGTGGCGCCCGTAAGCCCTAATCACCATCAGGATTGTCTGTAGCCCGAAGGCATACAATATCCACGATGGATCGTGTCCACTGTCCATGGCTTTAGGGCTAGTGCTACACAAACACACATACCGTCCAACGATATGGCGTGAGCCAAACACGGAAAGCGCCGGCACGAGTCCAACACGACAGACAGGCAACGTCAAGTGAAAATGCAACGTCAAGTAGTCAACGTCTAGTAGTCAACGTGAAGTGGAAATTCAACGTCAAGTGGAAATTCAACGTCAAGTGAAAAGTCAACGTCAAGGGACTAGTCAACGTCAAGCGCCAAGTCAACAGTCAGCTGCCGTGCAAAGGAAGAGCCACGTATGTGCCGGTTTGCGGGCGATTGCCATACGTGGGGCAGTGTTCCCTTGCACGGCGCCGCGAGACCCAGTGCGTCATCCAGAGTCCGCTGTCTACACCGTCCGACATGACAGCAGGTAGACCGTTTGGCAGCAGCGCCCGAGGCTGAACACCAACTCCGTCTCAAGGTCACCGACGCACCGTCTCAGACAGCCTTATAAATAGAACCCAGGTAGGGAGGGGCGAGGGGGGGGGCGAGGTCAGAGAGTTCGTGACTGGAGTCGCGGGCGGCACGGGATGGTACGAACGGGGGATGGGAGCTGGCTCTTGATGATGATAATGATGATGATGATGATGATGATGATGATGATTAGGGTTTTAGCGCGCACCGACTACTTGCGGTCACTTGGCGCCCAAGCTCTGGATGGTGATTTGGGCTCGAGTAAGCCGCCACTGCTAAGGTTTATGGCAACCATCTAGACAGGTCGCCCTTCCTTTCAGTGTAGTGTGGTCTAACTAGACAAAGGTAGGCGGTGGAGCAGTGTCCATCAGCCAGAGATGAGAATAAGCGGTGGAGCAGTGTCCATCAGCCAGAGATGAGAATTCAGCAAGCGGTGGAGCAGTGTCCATCAGCCAGAGATGAGAATTCAGCAAGCGGTGGAGCAGTGTCCATCAGCCAGAGATGAGAATTCAGCAAGCGGTGGAGCAGTGTTCATCAGCCAGAGATGAGAATTCAGCAAGCGGTGGAGCAGTGTTCATCAGCCAGAGATGAGAATTCAGCAAGCGGTGGAGCAGTGTCCATCAGCCAGAGATGAGAATTCAGCAAGCGGTGGAGCAGTGTCCATCAGCCAGAGATGATAATTCAGCAAGCGGTGGAGCAGTGTTCATCAACCAGAGATGAGAATTCAGCAAGCGGTGGAGCAGTGTTCATCAGCCAGAGATGAGAATTCAGCAAGCGGTGGAGCAGTGTCCATCAGCCAGAGATGATAATTCAGCAAGCGGTGGAGCAGTGTTCATCAGCCAGAGATGAGAATTCAGCAAGCGGTGGAGCAGTGTTCATCAGCCAGAGATGAGAATTCAGCAAGGACAGACACTGGAATATACGCCAGTCAGGAAGAATGGCAGACAGGATGTACAATGACGAGACAAATGCTGAGATCGCACGATAAAATACCTTATCGCAGCACCATACGACAGGACGCTCACGATGAACACCGCAAACAAGGATGAAAACCGCACACACCGCGAGCGCCGCGATTAAGCTCCAGTCTCCCCATGACCTTCGTGTCGGCACCTGACTCATCCTAACCACATACCAATACCATGAACAACACAGCACCATAATAACACGGAAACGGCACAGAGACAGGCGATTACACCTGTGTGAAACAACCAAACCGACCGACAGCCCAAACCGAACCAACCACACCGGGTCCGAACCAACCACACCAGGCCCGAACCAACCACACCAGGTACGAACCAACACCACCAAGTCAGAACCAACCACACCAGGTCCGAACCCACCACACCAGGCCCGAACCAACCACACCAGGTCCGAACCAACCACACCAGGTCCGAACCAACCCCACACCAGGCCCGAACTAACCACACCAGAACCAACCACACTAGAACCAACCACACCAGGCCCGAACCTCGTGGCCTCAGCAGCAAAAGCCGCACTATCTCCTGCCGACCTGGGACCAAAAGCCGGGCGTTTACACCAGAGAATGGTCGCTGCCGCCGCCAGCCGCCGGCCGCCGGGACAGACCTCATGGTTGACGGGACAGGTCGCATTCCTCACTACCCCCCTTCCCCCCGCCATCCAGCGGAGCCGGTCCAGGTCTCAAAACCTGTCTCCAACAGTCCGACATATGCCGTCAAACTTGGCAAGTCATCTCAGTCCGCCACGCGTGCCCGGCCAAAGCAGAGCTCGGTCAAACAATGCCACTGATCCAACCCACCCTGTAACAAGACAAAGGTAAGCGGTGGAGCTCCGCTATTGTCAACATCTCACGTCGGATCTGGAAGTCCTCTACGTGTAGGATGCATTGGATGCATTGGATGCATTGGATGCATTGGATGCATTGAATGCATTGGATGCATTGGATGCATTGCATGCAATGCATGAATTGCCGTGCACAGCAATGCATCTGAGCTTCAATACTGCCCGGACCACGATCTTCCCGTATCAATGTACCCAATCCTGAGTTAATTTCACCCCAGCCCGCACCACACCGGCGGTGGTGAAGCCGCCTGTGCGTCTCTGTGCCTTCATGTCTGCGCAGAACAGCCGCGTGTCCGCGTGTCTGCGTGTCTGCGTGCCTGCAGTCTCACACACACCGCAATACCTCCCACCGCGCAAAAACCCTCTCTGCTCTCCGCGCCTCTCCTATCTTATCCGCGCCTTTCATCTCCTCCGCGCCTCTCCCATCTTCTCCACGCCTCTCGCTATCGAGTGGTGTGCGCAGCCATCTTTTTTTTGGGGGGTGGGGGGTGGGAGGGCTCCGTCTCCGTCTCCGTCTCCGTCTCCGTCTCCGTCTCCGTCTCCGTCCCCGTCCCCGTCCCCGTCCCCGTCCCCGTCCCCGTCCCCGTCCCCGTCCCCGTCTGCGTCTGCGTCTGCGTCTGCGTCTGCGTCTGCGTCTGCGTCTGCGTCTGCGTCTGCGTCTGCGTCTGCGTCTGCGTCTGTGTCTGCGTCTGCGTCTGTGTCTGTGTCTGCGTCTCCATCTCCGTCTCTCCGTCTCCGGCTCCGGCGGATGCCAGACCTGCTTTTTCCTCCTCCCTCCCAGCCAGGTTTTGCCTCTCCTCTCGCTCCAGTTCAGACCGTATCTCGCCACTGGTTTTGTCCGCCGCTCGCCACGTCACGGCTTAGTCACGTGATATCTTCACGGATCGCGGTCGCTGCCTCCTGGCCAAGTCACGTGAACTTTCACGGTTCGCGGTCGCTGCCTCCTGGCCAAGTCACGTGATATCACGGTTCGCGGTCGCCACCTCTTGGCAGTCACGTGATATTATCACGGAGGCACACCTCCCATGATCGTGATGATTTGGGCTTTGGGATGCCCCTATACCTTTATTAGGTCTTACTTAGGCGAGTAGTACATAGGTCATACGCCGCCTAATAGCAGTTTTTTTCTCGTTTTTCGACGATAGCTGGCCGTTTCGTGTATGTCCTGTAAAAACAGCCACCCAAGCTCAAAGAATGGCTTTGTGGCGTCTCAGGTACTAAGGTTATATGGTGCCCAATGCCCATGCCACCCCAGCTGAATGTATGGCTTTGTGACGTCTCATTTACTATGTATGGTTCCCATGCCACCCCAGCTTAATCTGATGCGGCAAACCACACCGTATCACCAGTCGCCACCGGTCGAGATCCCGACTAACAGCACGGGCGCTTCCGGTGGAGGAGAATAATTTGGATAATCATTGTTTGCACTTCTCTTGGGTGTCTTCTGAAGTGAGTTTCTATCCTTTGTAAGTAGGCGTGCAATGTCAGTTGTCCTTGCCCCATGACCAAGGTTTTAGCTACATCATTACAAAGCACATCTCTACATAATATATATAATTTATATAGCGTATTTTCTTATTTAGCTATCACCAAGTGAGATATATCCTGTTAGACTATAACTAAAACTAGAACTCCTTGAAACCATTTGACCTTCACTTTACACAGGCCCAGGAAGTAACACACATGCAGATTTTAGTCGAATATCTCACTCCACATTATTTCTAAAAAGGCACCCTACAGAGAATACCCCGAAAACCACTACCAACGAACCGTCTGACATTCGAATACAGAGAATACCCTGAAAACCTCGCTACCAACTGACATTATAACGGAGGCCGCGACCTTCCACCGTACATTAGGTGACCTTCAGAGCTCCCGGTGCCGGTCGCAACCCGTCCCCCTCCTCCCCCAGCGTCGTCCCGCCGTCCCCACACAGCGAACGTCCCCCCTCCCTCCCCCTCCCCCAGCGAACGTCCCCACTCCCCCGCCGTTCCCCCACAGCGAACGTCCCCCTCCGGCCCCAGCGTCGTCCCTGTCGCAGTCCCAATGGCAGCCCCGGCGGCAGCTGGTTCACGACACGATCAATCGGCCAAAGGCCCGCCCGGCCGGTGGTGATGGCGGGGTGACACCCGGTTACGTCCCGTTCGACCCCGAGCGTCCCCCCCTCCCTCCTCCCATTCCCCGAACCGTCCCCTCCCCGACGGGCCCTGTTCAGCCGTTCCCATGTTTAGCCGTACCCCGCGTTTCGAACCATTGCTAAGGCTGCAGTTTTTTTTTAGAAAACAAAGTTGGTGGGCAAAATACCGACTTGGTGGAGCAATTGTTCTGTTCAATAATCAAACTTCTTCAAAACTAGCAAAAGTTGGTCGTGAGAAACACAAAAGAAGCTCCATCCATGTGGACCCCCCTCGTCCCGACAAGGGGGGTCGGGACGAGGGGATACCCCCAGCCCGCAGATCAATGACATCCTACCCCGTCCAGCCTCCCCCCCCCCCCTCCCCCCATCCTCCCGGCTTGTTCCGACAGCCGGTATTCGGCACGGCGTTCGTCGGTCGATCACCAGTGACGGACGGCGCCGGGCGTCCGACACCACAACGACGCGTCATCGCTACCGACGCCGCGTCATCGCAACCGACGCGACACCACAACGACGCGTCATCGCTACCGACGCGACACCACAACGACGCGTCATCGCTACCGACGCGACACCAAAACGACGCGACACCAAAACGACGCGTCATCGCAACCGACGCGACACCAAAACGACGCGTCATCACAACCGACGCGACACCACAACGACGCGTCATCGCAACCGACGCGACACCACAACGACGCGTCATCGTAACCGACGCGACACCACAACGACGCGTCATCGCAACCGACGCGACATCGGGTTAGCCAACTGCCATCGCAACCGCCATCGAAACCACCGCTGCCACCGCTGTCCACACAGCTACCGCCGCCACCGCCGCCGCCGCCGCCGCCGCCACCACCGCCGCCGACCCCACACACAAGCGCTGCCAGCACCTTCGCACTGCTACCACCACCCCCACCACCCCGCCGCCGCCGCTGCTGTCTCTGCTGCCGCCTCTGCTGGTGGTGGTGATGGCTGGTGATGATGTGGTGACTACAATAGTGGGCTGGTAAACGACTGAAAGGAGACGGCTGTTTGCTCGTACAGCGGCGACGGGGTCGGCGTTTTCTGTGCAGCTTCGTCTGTTGTACTCGATTGCGTTTCCATTCAGCCATTGCCGGTGACGGCTCGCGGCGATCACTCGATAGCACAACACTGCTACACACATGGCAACGCATCACACAAACACTGGCAGCACAAGAGGCCGCAGGCAGGTGACACAACAGCACAACACAGTACAGTTCAACACAGCAGACTACAGCCAGCATCAGAATAATACAGCCCAACACAGTACAGTACAACAAACACAGCACAACACAACACAGCACAACACAACACAACACAGCACAACACAGCACAGCACAGCACAACACAAACATACCGACACAGCAGACCACAGCTGGGGTCAGAATAGCCTAGCACAACACAGCACAACACAGCACAACACAGCACAACACAGCACAACACAGCACAACACAACACGGCACAACACACCACCACACAACACAACAGCAGACGCAGCACAACAGTACAGCATGACACAGCACAACACAGCATTCAGCGCAGCACAACACAGCATTCAAAGCCGCCGTGCCGGTCCCAGCCGCCCGCCCCGCACCACCCCCAATTGTCCATCGCGGCGCTTTTCACCGGCCGGCCGAACCGTGGCCCGACAAACAGCACAACCCAGTGGTATACGACGTTAGCGTCACGGGACATCACGGAACGTCACGGAACGTCACGGAACGTCACGGAACGTCACGGAACGTCACGGGACATAACGGGACGTCACGAGACGTCACGGGACGTTACAGGAAACAACGCGAGGGTGATCATGTTGATTTGAGTTTAACGGCGCTGCAAATGTGTGGTTGCGTGGTGACGAGGGAAACACTATGGGAACATAGTCACACAAAAGTCACACCAGTCACACCAGTCACACCAAAGTCACACCAAAGTCACACAAAAGTCACACCAGTCACATCAAAGTCACACCAGTCACACCAGTCACACCAGTCACACCAGTCACACCAAAGTCACACAAAAGTCACACCAAAGTCACATCAGTCACACCAGTCACACCAGTCACACTAAAGTCACACTAAATTCACACTAAAGTTACACTAAAGTCACACTAAAGTCACACTAAAGTCACACCTGGGTTATGCCGTAGTTATGCCGTAGTTATGCCGTAGTTATGCCGTAGTTATGCCGTCGTCATACTGTAGTCGTGCCGTGGTCGCACGATGGCACTGGCCAGTGGCCACTCAGGCCAACAACACCGACAACACCGACAACACCGACAACACCGACAACACCGACAACACCACCACTACACCGACCAGCGACACAAACGTCCGTCACAAAAGGATTATTTGTACTTCAGAGCAGACTTGTCAATGATTCATATTTGTCATGAGTCGATTCACAGTGATTCACGGACTATAATGAATGATTCAATCATGATTCAATCACTCAACATTACCATAATGAATGATTCAATCATGATTCAATCACTCAACATTACCATAATGAATGATTCAATCATGATTCAATCACTCAACATTACCATAATGAATGATTCAATCATGATTCAATCACTCAACATTACCATAATGAATGATTCAATCTTGATTCAATCACTCAACATTAAAGGGAAGTGTCGACTCCTTTGTCTAACTCCTTTGATTTTGAATGTGCGACTCTAAGATTTTATGAGCGCGATAGGGAGGTCATGCTCTACTCGTGTGCCAATTTTCATGCACATCAGAATAGTCTGCTGTTTGACCTTAAACATATGACCTGCTCTAAATCCTTCGATTTTGAATGTGCGACTCTAAGATTTCATGAGCGTGATAAAGAGGTTAGGTCCTACCAGTGTGCTAATTTTCATGTAAATCGGAATAGTCCGCTGTTTGACCTTAAACCTATCTGACCTGCTCTAACTCCTTTGATTTTAAATGTGCGACTCTAATATTTTACCAGAATGATCACTAGGTCGTGATCTATCTGTGTACCAATTTTGAGGCCAATCCAAATAGTCTGCGAATGTATTTCCGAATGTGAATGTGAGCCAATTGGATACGCGTGTTGTTTATTTTGATTATAAAATGATATTTATAATATTTATTATAATTGCAAATTCCAAGTTCCAAAAGCATTAATGACTACGTTTCACTTTAAGCGAATAGAACATTTATTTTGATTTTGCATTAGGTATTTTTTTTTATAAAGCATGATGTGGAATAAAGCGGCGCCGATGCGACAGTGATATTTGGGACATGCGGAGGTCATGCAAATGTTTGTTTATGATTTAGTTTGTGATATGGTATAGCCTAGAAATTAGGAAAAGGTGGAAAAACCTTTTGATAATTTTTCGTGCGAAAAAGGTGTGCGTGTACTGTGTGGGTTTATGAACCAAAGTATGAGTTAGTTACCTTTTCTAAGTATTTAGGTACCTACCCCTAACCCTACCAGTTCCAAGGTATTCACCTAGTTAGGGCTGATTGAACAGTGGCTTTGTGCCCACTGGAGTTGGACACAAAGCCTCGCTTTCTTTACGCATAGATGAATTACAGACTACAGCTCAGGACACAGAGCTCATATATTTGGCCATTAAGTGCCTGGTTTGTCCACAGGGCACATATGAATGCTGGGCCGCTGGCATATTTTGTGGACAGTTTATGCTTTTCGACCAAAAAAGAATGATTCTTTGAGCAATGAATGATTCAATCAGCCTATTTTCTCTGCATGAATGATTCAATCAGTGACTCAACAGGTTTGCGCATGAGGTGAATCGATTCATGAGTCATTCATTTGAAATCAGAATGATTCAATCAAAAGTAGTCGATTCACATTGAATCATTGACAAGTCTGCTTCAGAGCCCGCAACTCCTGAAGGTGATACGGTGCTCTTTCCGTCATTTACAATGACAGTCCATCATTCACATCATACCATCACATCATTCACATCATAACATCACATATAAGACCGTCACAAACCAGATCATTACACATCAGTCGCATCGGTCATAGCAAACCGTCACATCAGTCACATCGGTCATAGCAAACTGTCACATCAGTTGCATCGGTCATAGCAAACCGTCACATCAGTCACATCGGTCATAGCAAACCGTCATCAGTTGCATCAGATCGTCACGGCCACTGTCACAAACAGGTGTCACGCCGGTGCATTGCAATCACCGGCCGTCACCGGCCGTCACCGGCCGTCACCGGCCGTCACCGGCCGTCACCGGCCGTCACCGACAGTCACCGGCCGTCACCGGCCGTCACCGGCCGTCACCGACAGTCACCGGCCGTCACCGACAGTCACCGGGCGTCACCGACAGTCACCGGGCGTCACCGACAGTCACCGGGCGTCACCGACAGTCACCGGCCGTCACCGACAGTCACCGGCCGTCACCGACAGTCACCGGGCGTCACCGACAGTCACCGGCCGTCACCGACAGTCACCGGGCGGCTGAACCAGCGTCACCGGGCGGCTGAACCAGCGTCACCGGGCGGTGCGGCTATGGCGTCGGTACCATACCAGCGTCACCGGCGGCGGCACTGACCGCACCCACGGCCAGTCCAAGGTCGCCGCCGCCGCCGCCTCCTCCCCAGCCGCCGCCGCCGCCGCCGCCGCCGGTACCATACCACCGCCGCCGCCGCTGGTTCCGCCGGTACCGTAGCCGCCGCCACAGCGGCCACAGCCGGCACAGCCGGCACGACACGACACACGACACACGACGACACGACACGACGACACGACGACACGACGACACGACGACACGACGACACGACGACACGACGACACGACGACACGACACGACACGACACGACACGACACGACACGACACGACACGACACGACGACACGACGACACGACACGACACGACACGACACGACACGACGACACAAGACGACACGACACGACGACACGACGACACGACGACACGACGACACGACGACACGACGACACGACGACACGACGACACGACGACACGACGACACGACGACACACGACACAAGACGGCACGACACGACGACACGACGACACACGACACAAGACGACACGACGACACACGACGACACGACACGACACGACACGACACGACACGACGACGACACGACGACGACACGACACGACACGACACGACACGACACGACACGACACGACACGACACGACACGACACGACACGACGACACGACGACACGACGACACGACGACACGACGACACGACGACACGACGACACGACGACACGACGACACACGACACACGACACACGACACACGACGACACGACACGACACGACACGACACGACACGACACGACACGACACGACACGACACGACACGACACGACACGACGACACACGACACAAGACGACACGACGACACGACGACACGACGACACAAGACGACACGACACGACACGACGACACACGACACAAGACGACACGACACGACACGACGACACGACGACACACGACACAAGACGACACGACGACACACGACACAAGACGACACGACGACACACGACACAAGACGACACGACGACACGACGACGACACGACACGACGACACGACGACACGATGACACGACGACACGACGACACGACGACACGACACGACACGACACGACACGACACGACACGACACGACACGACACGACACGACACGACACGACACGACACGACACGACACGACACGACACGACACGACACGCAATACGTCATGTCCACGAGATCCAGTGGCCATCCCTTTCAACGAAGTACATCTGCCTGCATTGAAGTGCAAACCAATTGTAGCATATTAATATCAGGATATAGCCTTATTACTCGCCTGACAGGAGTATATCTGGGCCATCAAAACGTCATTTTATAATTATATAGCGGGTTTGTGTGCGGAGTTCTGTGTCCATGATTACTTGGCTTCTTGGGCGCCGCAACTGAGCAGGTGATATGACGGAATTCTGTATCGAGATGTCTGTGCCCATTACACGGAACTGGTGGCCTTGGGCTGCTGCTGAACCTGGAATGCAGTTATACCGTGATCCGGAGTTTGTCATCGCTCGACTCGCTGCCAGCCAGCAACCATCGCCAGCAGCCTGCAGCAGCCATCTTCAGCAGTCTGCAGCAGCCATCTTCAGCAGTCTGCAGCAGCCATCTTCAGCAGTCTGCAGCAGCCATCGTCAGCAGCCTGCAGCAGCCATATTCAGCCTGCAGCAGCCATATTCAGCAGTCTGCAGCAGCCATCGCCAGCAGTCTGCAGCAGCCATCGTCAGCAGCCTGCAGCAGCCATCTTCAGCAGTCTGCAGCAGCCATCTTCAGAATGATCTTACAGTTGAGTGAGCAACATTTGCCATGGAGACGGGTATATTGTGACGAGAGATTTTGCTAGACGAATGCTAAATCTCACATAAAGGATCATACTCCTATACCTCGCATGAGTAGTGTTGATTGGATCAAACCAGTAAGGCGCCGTAGTTGGCGATGAACGAGCGAGCGCAAAGTAAATGTATGGTGAATTTCAACTCGATCGGGCATATAGTTTCTGAGATACAAAAAAGGGTGCACACGTGCGCACGTGCAGAGGCACCCCACCCCTGACTTGTGGGAAAGTGGCGACTGAGAGATCCCTAACCACACAACAAATTTGAACACAATCTGCCCCGCTGTTGCGGAGTTTTTGCGAGAAAACACGTTTCAACACCCCTCACGTGGCACGCGCCACACGCAGTGGTAGTCACCCACATGAGTCGGCACTGGTCTCAAACAGGGTATGTTAGATGGGGCTGCTCAGAAGAAAAACCCCGCCTGTCAATCGGACGTACGGTTGCAGAGATATGAGCTTCTCAAAGCGTCGCCACGGGCCGGATTGGGCCGCTCATGTTCAGATTTGTACCCTTACACCACGGAAGGACGAGCTGCTCGTAATAGCTTGACTGAACTCAATGACTGGAAAAGTGTACATCTATATGCTCGGCACCAAACCAGCAGATTTGTGGAAATACACGAGGCGTTTCGTGTTAGAGGATCCATTCCGTCCTCTTCTCCAGACGCCGAAAACTTAATGTAGCTTAATTAAGCTCAAAGGTTAACAATACTTCCATCGCTGATAACTGGATTCATCCAGTGGAGCGAAGTTCACCCGAGGCGGTACAAGAAACCCACACAAACAAGAACCAACGGCTAACTACCTGAGGAACAAAAACGCCCGAGGCGGTAAAGTCGAGATTTCCGTGGTAAGCCTGTTCACATCCGGCTTTGTTGACAGCGTCCGGACAAGCTTTGATCAAACGCGTTCTTTTCCTGTGTTTAACCAGTCCACCCGTTCAGCGAGCAGCTGGTCGGTAAGAAACGGTAAGAACCAGTAAAAACCGGTAAAACAGAGTCACGGTTCAAGAAAACCATCGAAAACCTCAGCACAGAGCTCGACCGACTAGCCCACGAGATAAAGAATTCGTTCCCAAACTCAGTGTAAAGCCTAACAGCAGGGAAATCATTAGCACTCAAGGAAGCAGCACAAAATGTCTGGCCCCTCAATCAAACAGACTGGCAACACATACATAGTCTATGGCGAATTTCGACAGTGGAGAGCAGCGAGCCCGTAATGAACATCAGACACCGAACTTCTCACATTTCCGCCGCCACCGCTGCCCTCCAAAGTACAGCAGGACGGTGTGTTTTGGGGTTTTATAAGACACCGAACTTCTCACACTGCCGCCGCCACCGCTGCCCTCCAAAGTACAGCAGGACGGTGTGTTTTGGGGTTTTATAAGACACCGAACTTCTCACACTGCCGCCGCCACCGCTGCCCTCCAAAGCACAGCAGGACGGTGTGTTTTGGGGGTTTTATAAGACACCGAACTTCTCACATTGCCGCCGCCACCGCTGCCCTCCAAAGTACAGCAGGACGGTGTGTTTTGGGGGTTTTATAAGACACCGAACTTCTCACATTGCCGCCGCCACCGCTGCCCTCCAAAGTACAGCAGGACGGTGTGTTTTGGGGTTTTATAAGACACCGAACTTCTCACACTGCCGCCGCCACCGCTGCCCTCCAAAGTACAGCAGGACGGTGTGTTTTGGGGGTTTTATAAGACACCGAACTTCTCACATTGCCGCCGCCACCGCTGCCCTCCAAAGTACAGCAGGACGGTGTGTTTTGGGGGTTTTATAAGACACCGAACTTCTCACATTGCCGCCGCCACCGCTGCCCTCCAAAGTACAGCAGGACGGTGTGTTTTGGGAGTTTTATAAGACACCGAACTTCTCACACTGCCCACCGCTGCCCTCCAAAGTACAGCAGGACGGTGTGTTTTGGGGGTTTTATAAGACACCGAACTTCTCACACTGCCGCCGCCACCGCTGCCCTCCAAAGCACAGCAGGACGGTGTGTTTTGGGGTTTTATAAGACACCGAACTTCTCACATTGCCGCCGCCACCGCTGCCCTCCAAAGTACAGCAGGACGGTGTGTTTTGGGGGTTTTATAAGACACCGAACTTCTCACATTGCCGCCGCCACCGCTGCCCTCCAAAGTACAGCAGGACGGTGTGTTTTGGGAGTTTTATAAGACACCGAACTTCTCACACTGCCCACCGCTGCCCTCCAAAGTACAGCAGGACGGTGTGTTTTGGGGTTTTATAAGACACCGAACTTCTCACATTGCCGCCGCCACCGCTGCCCTCCATAGTACAGCAGGACGGTGTATTTTGGGTTTTTTATAAGACACCGATCTTCTCACACTGCCGCCGCCACCGCTGCCCTCCAAAGTACAGCAGGACGGTGTATTTTGCGGTTTTTATAAGACACCGAACTTCTCACACCGCCGCCGCCACCGCTGCCCTCCAAAGTACAGCAGGACGGTGTATTTTGGGGTTTTTATAAGACACCGAACTTCTCACACTGCCGCAGCCACCGCTGCCCTCCAAAGTACAGCAGGACGGTGTGTTTTGGGGTTTCTGGGCGCCGCGACTCCGGGGTTGTGTCGCCCAGTACAGCTCAGTGTGGCATCCCATCGTATCACCAAAGCAGTACAACGGCACAGCAGTCATTCAGCTAGTCACCCCATTAGTACATCAGTACATCAGTACATCAGTACATCAGTACATCAGTGCATCAGTACATCAGTACATCAGTACATCAGTACATCAGTACATCAGTACATCAGTACATCAGTACATCAGTACATCAGTACATCAGTACATCAGTACATCAGTACATCAGTACATCAGTACATCAGTACATCAGCACATCAGCACATCAGCACATCAGCACATCACCCCTCCCCCCTCTCCACTCACTGAGTCTGGACATCAGCACATCACCCCTCCCCCCCCCCCCCTTCTCCACTCACCGAGTCTGGGAATCAGCACACCAGCACACCAGCACATCAGCACATCCCCCCTCTCCACTCACTGAGTCTGGGCGTCGGCGACACTGTCACTGCGCATGCGCGTGAGGGCGGCGGCCGCCTCGTCCAGCGCAGAGCTCACGCTCGACGTCAGCTTGCGGAGCACCTCGGGATCGGCGAGCACCCGACTACTGTCCGTGCTCTTTCCGATACCTGCCGATAGAGACGGAGGAGGGGTCAACGACATACTGAATCACGGGAGTGCAGATCGAGCAGGGCATGGTCAACAGCATACACACAGAAGAGCGCCTCCAATAAGAAACACTCCACTGATCAGCACCTCCAATGAGAAACACTCCACTGATCAGCACCTCCAATGAGAAACACTCCACTGATCAGCCCCTCCAATGAGAAACTAACCACTGATCAGCACCTCCAATGAGAAACACTCCACTGATCAGCACCTCCAATGAGAAACACTCCACTGATCAGCACCTCCAATGAGAAACACTCCACTGATCAGCACCTCCAATGAGAAACACTCCACTGATCAGCACCTCCAATAAGAAACACTCCACTGATCAGCACCTCCAATGAGAAACTAACCACTGATCAGCACCTCCAATGAGAAACACTCCACTGATCAGCACCTCCAATGAGAAACACTCCACTGATCAGCACCTCCAATGAGAAACACTCCACTGATCAGCACCTCCAATGAGAAACACTCCACTGATCAGCACCTCCAATGAGAAACACTCCACCGATCAGCACCTCCAATGAGAAACACTCCACTGATCAGCACCTCCAATGAGAAACACTCCACTGATCAGCACCTCCAATGAGAAACACTCCACTGATCAGCACCTCCAATGAGAAACACTCCACTGATCAGCACCTCCAATGAGAAACACTCCACTGATCAGCACCTCCAATGAGAAACACTCCACTGATCAGCACCTCCAATGAGAAACACTCCACTGATCAGCACCTCCAATGAAACTCTTCACTGATCAGCACCTCCGATGATAAACACTCCACTGATCAGCACCTCCAATGAAACACCACTGATCAGCACCTCCAATGAAACACCACTGATCAGCACCTCCAATGAGAAACACTCCACTGATCAGCACCTCCAATGAGAAACACTCCCCTGATCAGCACCTCCAATAAGAAACACTACTGATCAGCAGCTCCAATGAAACACCACTGCTCAGCACCTCCAATGAGAAACACTCCACTGATCAGCACCTCCAATGAAACACCACTGATCAGCACCTCCAATGAAACACCACTGCTCAGCACCTCCAATGAGAAACACTCCACTGAGCAATGACACACTCAATGCCGCACAATGCACCCACCACTCAGCGCACCACTCCAATCCGTAATCGATAGCAATGCGAAGAGAGCACCAATGACGTCAAAATAGTACTACGCAGACGGTCGAGAGGAAGCCGACTATCAGCCACCCACTCGATCTGGACAGCCGTTTAATGTGGGTAGCGGGGGCGGAATAACACAAGCTAATGTGACCGGTATCAGGGCGAGCATAGGATGAGGGACGCGATAAGGGAATAACAAGCAAAACAACGACATAGATCACAACTCATGAGAACACCCGACTCCCACTCCACTGATCAGCACCTCCAATGACAAACAATCCACCGATCAGCACCTCCAATGAGAAACACACCACTGAGCAGCACCTCCAATGAAACACCACTGATCAGCACCTCCAATGAGAAACACTCCACTGATCAGCACCTCCAATGAAAAACACTCCACTGATCTGCACCTCCAATATGAAACACTCCACTGATCAGCACCTCCAATGAGAAACACACCACTGATCAGCACCTCCAATAAGAAACACTCCACTGATCAGCACCTCCAATGAGAAACACTCCACTGATCAGCAGCTCCAATGAAGACACTCCACCGATCAGCACCTCCAATGAAACTCCACTGATCAGCACCTCCAATGAAACACCACTGATCAGCACCTCCAATAAGAAACACTCCACTGATCAGCACCTCCAATGAGAATCCAATGAGAAACACTCCCCTGATCAGCACCTCCAATGAGAAACACTCCACTGATCAGCACCTCCAATGAGAAACACTCCACTGATCAGCACCTCCAATAAGAAACACTACTGATCAGCACTCCAATGAGAAACACTCCACTGATCAGCACCTCCAATGAGAAACACTCCGCTGATCAGCACCTCCAATGATAAACACTCCACTGATCAGCACCTCCAATTAGAAACACTCCACTGATCTGCACCTCCAATATGAAACACTCCACTGATCAGCACCTCCAATGAGAAACACTCCACTGATCAGCAGCTCCAATGAGAAACACTCCACTGATCAGCACCTCCAATGAGAAACACTCCACTGATCAGCACCTCCAATGAGAAACACTCCACTGAGCAGCACCTCCAATGAAACACCACTGGTCAGCACCTCCAATGAGAAACACCACTGATCAGCACCTCCAATGAGAAACACTCCACTGATCAGCACCTCCAATGAGAAACACTCCACTGATCAGCACCTCCAATGAAACACTCCACTGATCAGCACCTCCAATGAGAAACACTCCACTGATCAGCACCTCCAATGAGAAACACTCCACTGATCAGCACCTCCAATGAGAAACACTCCACTGATCAGCACCTCCCATGAGAAACACTCCACTGATCAGCACCTCCAATAAGAAACACTCCACTGATCAGCACCTCCAATGAGAAACACTCCACTGATCAGCACCTCCAATGAAACACCACTGATCAGCACCTCCAATGAGAAACACCCCACTGATCAGCACCTCCAATGAAACACCACTGATCAGCACCTCCAATGAAACACTCCACTGATCAGCACCTCCAATGAGAAACACTCCACTGATCAGCACCTCCAATGAGAAACACTCCACTGATCAGCACCTCCAATGAGAAACACTCCACTGATCAGCACCTCCAATGAGAAACACTCCACTGATCAGCACCTCCAATGAGAAACACTCCACTGATCAGCACCTCCAATGAGAAACACTCCACTGATCAGCACCTCCAATGAGAAACACTCCACTGATCAGCACCTCCAATGGGAAACACTCCACTGATCAGCACCTCCAATGAGAAACACTCCACTGATCAGCACCTCCAATGAAACTCTTCACTGATCAGCACCTCCGATGATAAACACTCCACTGATCAGCACCTCCAATGAAACACCACTGATCAGCACCTCCAATGAAACACCACTGATCAGCACCTCCAATGAGAAACACTCCACTGATCAGCACCTCCAATGAGAAACACTCCCCTGATCAGCACCTCCAATAAGAAACTCTACTGATCAGCAGTTCCAATGAAACACCACTGCTCAGCACCTCCAATGAGAAACACTCCACTGATCAGCACCTCCAATGAAACACCACTGATCAGCACCTCCAATGAAACACCACTGCTCAGCACCTCCAATGAGAAACACTCCACTGAGCAATGACACACTCAATGCCGCACAATGCACCCACCACTCAGCGCACCACTCCAATCCGTAATCGATAGCAATGCGAAGAGAGCACCAATGACGTCAAAATAGTACTACGCAGACGGTCGAGAGGAAGCCGACTATCAGCCACCCACTCGATCTGGACAGCCGTTTGATGTGGGTAGCGGGGGCGGAATAACACAAGCTAATGTGACCGGTATCAGGGCGAGCATAGGATGAGGGACGTGATAAGGGAATAACAAGCAAAACAACGACATAGATCACAACTCATGAGAACACCCGACTCCCACGGGTCGAACACGAGCGGACACCAGCAAGACAGGAAATTTCGACACGGGCCACCGAGGCCGCCAATATTTCATCGTTGTCGTGTTTGGGTTTAGGCTTTAGGACTTTTAGACTAACCGCGTTGCATGTCAAGCTTTCGTCATGATGGCTTTTGTTTGTTAGGGCTAACTGCGTTATATGCCAAGCTTGCGTCGTCGGTAAACCTGCTCCAACTGCGCCGCTACCTTACCTGCCCTACCCCCCCCCCCCCCCCCCCTCCCCCCCCCCCCCCCCTCCCTCCCTTCCTTCCTCCCATCGCAGCATCCCTTCACGCTTTCAACGCGCAGTCACTCGCCTTTCACCGCATCTGCCCGGTTACGACACTCCTGCTACCAGTTAACACACTCGGACCTCCAGCGGTAAACGGAAGGTAACGACGCATATGCCCCAGGCCCGGCGCAGGAGAAACTGGTCAACAGACTGGGTGCACCATTCTACGGACATTGGCCGGTACGTGACGCCATAGTGGTATTGGGTGGTACTGTCATCATGCTCCTGCTATGAAGAATGATACGGGACCAGCAGGGAAAAGGAATTGTTGTAACGAGGGCCCCTTAACCTGTGCTCCGTGTGAGCTTTTTGCGACGCAAATTCCCTCTCTGTGTGTATCGCATACCGTTTGCGACGCTGCACGCCTTCTGGTTCGTCTTTTGCACGGTGCCCGGTTGCAGTTATCGCCAACGTACAATGTGTTTGTTTCTCAGGAACCTATGACGCAGTAGCCTTCTCTCCGCTGTTTACCATGACGCTTGCACCACTCGAAAGCCAGCGTCCGCTCCAGCTCCCCACTCCCCCTCTCGCCATCCACCCCGAGGCCAGATATGAATGGCATGACGTCATCAGACGTCATCAGGGTCGCGATCAACCCATTGTCGTCACACGGCCCGCAGCTGGCCGTGTGTCGACGTTCGTAGTTAGGTGCGTGCGTGCGTGCGTGCGTGCGTGCGTGCGTGCGTGCGTGCGTGCGTGTGTGTGTGTGTGTGTGTGTGTGTGTGTGTGTGTGTGTGTGTGTGTGTGTGTGTGTGTGTGTGTGTGTGTGTGTGTGTGTGTGTGTGTGTGTGTGTGTGTGTGTGTGTGTGTGTGTGTGTGTGTGTGTGTGTGTGTGTGTGTGTGTGTGTGTGTGTGTGTGTGTGTGTGTGTGTGTGTGTGTGTGTGTGTGTGTGTGTGTGTGTGTGTGTGTGTGTGTGTGTGTGTGTGTGTGTGTGTGTGTGTGTGTGTGTGTGTGTGTGTGTGTGTGTGTGTGTGTGTGTGTGTGTGTGTGTGTGTGTGTGTGTGTGTGTGTGTGTGTGTGTGTGTGTGTGTGTGTGTGTGTGTGTGTGTGTGTGTGTGTGTGTGTGTGTGTGTGTGTGTGTGTGTGTGTGTGTGTGTGTGTGTGTGTGTGTGTGTGTGTGTGTGTGTGTGTGTGTGTGTGTGTGTGTGTGTGTGTGTGTGTGTGTGTGTGTGTGTGTGTGTGTGTGTGTGTGTGCGTGCGTGCGTGCGTGCGTGCGTGCGTGCGTGCGTGCGTGCGTGCGTGCGTGCGTGCGTGCGTGCGTGCGTGCGTGCGTGCGTGCGTGCGTGCGTGCGTGCGTGCGTGCGTGCGTGCGTGCGTGCGTGCGTGCGTGCGTGCGTGCGTGCGTGCGTGCGTGCGTGCGTGCGTGCGTGCGTGCGTGCGTGCGTGCGTGCGTGCGTGCGTGCGTGCGTGCGTGCGTGCGTGCGTGCGTGTGTGTGTGTGTGTGTGTGTGTGTGTGTGTGTGTGTGTGTGTGTGTGTGTGTGTGTGTGTGCGTGCGTGCGTGCGTGCGTGCGTGTGTGTGTGTGTGTGTGTGTGTGTGTGTGTGTGTGTGTGTGTCGTTCCACACTGAATTGAATGGCCGGCGGCACGGAACAGTACAGAACCAACGGACAGCGGGCAGCCGCTGGAGGGTCGATGGAGGTTAGAGCGGCAGGTTTGTCACGACGGGGGGACACGGAAACTGAGTAGAGCTGACGGTAACGGGCCTCAGAGACACAGACCGAACGGAGTGAGACTAGAATCAACACACGTTAACAGAAATAAGAGGCAAGATAATTAGCATCACGATCAAAAGTATTGATGTATGAGTAAACAACCCCAAAAGCCAAACGTGGATACCCAAAGTCCATCTTGAAACTATGCCCATGTGCTGTCTATCACATTAAATCATAATTATAGCCCTGTTTCAAATCAGCTGCTGTGCTGTTGTCAGCCGAGATTAGAGAGCCTGATTCGCTGGAAGATCGATGACGTACTACTAAGTCATACCAGGTGACGTCATACTCCTGCTGACATGTGCCAGCTTTGCTGCTGCGAGGAAGCAGGTGCAGGACGCACGTTTTGTCAGCAGGCACGGAAATTGGCGCATGCCGCAGTGGCGCAATTGAAGGCGGGCTTGTAAATAAAGCAAAGAGCGCTTGTTTCGGGTTGAAAGCAGCGAACTCTGTCCTATCTTTCACAATCACTTGCCTGCCTTTGCTGTATTATTATCTTTTGGGTTTCCGCGCACATGCGTTAGAATATGTCCTTTCTGCGCCACATATGTACGGCTGCCATTTTGTTGGCAGCTGATTTGGAACCAATCTGTCAGCCCAGCGCTATGGGCGGAGTCTATTCCCTGCTGCCAACAGCCGACAGCTGATTTGAAACAGGGCTTATGTTAGCACACATTACACTGAACCAATAGCACCACCTGTCCAGTAAGCCCATCGTACTCATCGTCGGGCACCACGCGTGCCTGCGGCCCGAAAAGCGGCAGCTCTAGCGCCACGTCCCACCAGCCGTCGAGAGCGTCCGCCGCTGCCACCACGCTGCCACCACGCCGCCACACCACGCAGCTGTAGTCCACAGTTCACACTGTCCGGCCACGTGTACCGTGAGGTGCCGAGGTGGTAAGGCAGGCAGGGGCGGGGTGGGGCGGGGGGGGGGGGGGGGTGCGGTGGGTGGGGGGGGGGGAGGAAGCGAAGTGCGATGTGGGAAGTGGGGGAGGGGGAGGGTGAGCGAGGGGAGGGTGCGGAATGCTGGGTGAGAGAGTGGGTTGCGGTGGAGGACGGGGTGTGCTGAGGGGTGAGGTGGGGTGAAGTGAGGGGGACTCAACAGATACATACAGGCAGGGAGAGGGAGGGTTGGGGAAGAGTGACGAGGAGGGGTAGGGTGAGGGGTAGGGGAGGGTGTGCGTCACCAGTGTCCCTCCCGCCCCGCATGTCACACCGTTGTCACCAACTGCAGGGTCGATGACGATACCGGCTGGTTATAGCCCGGCTCCGACACCCGGCTCCGACTAGGCTGGAGGCACCATAGCCCGGCTCCGACTAGGCTGGAGGCACCATAGCCCGGCTCCGACTAGGCTGGAGGCACCATAGCCCGGCTCCGACACCCGGCTCCGACTAGGTTGGAGGCACCATAGCCCGGCTCCGACTAGGCTGGAGGCACCATAGCCCGGCTCCGACTAGGCTGGAGGCACCATAGCCCGGCTCCGGCTAGGCTGGAGGCACCATAGCCCGGCTCCGGCTAGGTTGGAGGCACCATAGCCCGGCTCCGACTAGGCTGGAGGCACCATAGCCCGGCTCCGACTAGGCTGGAGGCACCATAGCCCGGCTCCGACACCCGGCTCCGACTAGGCTGGAGGCACCATAGCCCGGCTCCGACTAGGCTGGAGGCACCATAGCCCGGCTCCGGCTAGGCTGGAGGCACCATAGCCCGGCTCCGACTAGGCTGGAGGCACCATAGCCCGGCTCCGACTAGGCTGGAGGCACCATAGCCCGGCTCCGACTAGGCTGGAGGCACCATAGCCCGGCTCCGACACCCGGCTCCGACTAGGCTGGAGGCACCATAGCCCGGCTCCGACTAGGTTGGAGGCACCATAGCCCGGCTCCGACTAGGCGGCTCCGACTAGGCTGGAGGCACCATAGCCCGGCTCCGACTAGGCTGGAGGCACCATAGCCCGGCTCCGACTAGGTTGGAGGCACCATAGCCCGGCTCCGGCTAGGTTGGAGGCACCATAGCCCGGCTCCGACACCCGGCTCCGACTAGGCTGGAGGCACCATAGCCCGGCTCCGACTAGGTTGGAGGCACCATAGCCCGGCTCCGACTAGGCTGGAGGCACCATAGCCCGGCTCCGGCTAGGCTGGAGGCACCATAGCCCGGCTCCGGCTAGGTTGGAGGCACCATAGCCCGGCTCCGACACCCGGCTCCGACTAGGCTGGAGGCACCATAGCCCGGCTCCGACTAGGTTGGAGGCACCATAGCCCGGCTCCGGCTAGGCTGGAGGCACCATAGCCCGGCTCCGGCTAGGTTGGAGGCACCATAGCCCGGCTCCGACACCCGGCTCCGACTAGGCTGGAGGAACCATAGCCCGGCTCCGACACCCGGCTCCGACTAGGCTGGAGGCACCATAGCCCGGCTCCGACTAGGCTGGAGGCACCATAGCCCGGCTCCGACACCCGGTTCCGACTAGGCTGGAGGCACCATAGCCCGGCTCCGACTAGGCTGGAGGCACCATAGCCCGGCTCCGACACCCGGCTCCGACTAGGCTGGAGGCACCATAGCCCGGCTCCGACTAGGCTGGAGGCACCATAGCCCGGCTCCGACTAGGCTGGAGGCACCATAGCCCGGCTCCGACTAGGCTGGAGGCACCATAGCCCGGCTCCGACTAGGCTGGAGGCACCATAGCCCGGCTCCGACTAGGTTGGAGGGACCATAGCCCGGCTCCGACTAGGTTGGAGGCACCATAGCCCGGCTCCGACACCCGGCTCCGACTAGGCTGGAGGCACCATAGCCCGGCTCCGACTAGGTTGGAGGCACCATAGCCCGGCTCCGGCTAGGCTGGAGGCACCATAGCCCGGCTCCGGCTAGGTTGGAGGCACCATAGCCCGGCTCCGACACCCGGCTCCGACTACGCTGGAGGAACCATAGCCCGGCTCCGACACCCGGCTCCGACTAGGCTGGAGGCACCATAGCCCGGCTCCGACTAGGCTGGAGGCACCATAGCCCGGCTCCGACACCCGGCTCCGACTAGGCTGGAGGCACCATAGCCCGGCTCCGACTAGGCTGGAGGCACCATAGCCCGGCTCCGACACCCGGCTCCGACTAGGCTGGAGGCACCATACGGCTCCGACTAGGCTGGAGGCGACTAGGCTGGAGGCCCGGCTCCGACTAGGCTGGAGGCACCATAGCCCGGCTCCGACTAGGCTGGAGGCACCATAGCCCGGCTCCGACTAGGCTGGAGGCACCATAGCCCGGCTCCGACACCCGGCTCCGACTAGGCTGGAGGCACCATAGCCCGGCTCCGACTAGGCTGGAGGCACCATAGCCCGGCTCCGGCTAGGCTGGAGGCACCATAGCCCGGCTCCGACACCCGGCTCCGACTAGGCTGGAGGCACCATAGCCCGGCTCCGACACCCGGCTCCGACTAGGCTGGAGGCACCATAGCCCGGCTCCGACTAGGCTGGAGGCACCATAGCCCGGCTCCGACACCCGGCTCCGACTAGGCTGGAGGCACCATAGCCCGGCTCCGACTAGGCTGGAGGCACCATAGCCCGGCTCCGACTAGGCTGGAGGCACCATAGCCCGGCTCCGACTAGGCTGGAGGCACCATAGCCCGGCTCCGACTAGGTTGGAGGCACCATAGCCCGGCTCCGACTAGGTTGGAGGCACCATAGCCCGGCTCCGACTAGGTTGGAGGCACCATAGCCCGGCTCCGACTAGGTTGAAGGCACCATAGCCCGGCTCCGACTAGGTTGAAGGCACCATAGCCCGGCTCCGACACCATGCTCCGACTAGGCTGGAGGCACCATAGCCCGGCTCCGACTAGGCTGGAGGCACCATAGCCCGGCTCCGACTAGGTTGGAGGCACCATAGCCCGGCTCCGACTAGGTTGGAGGCACCATAGCCCGGCTCCGACTAGGTTGGAGGCACCATAGCCCGGCTCCGACTAGGTTGAAGGCACCATAGCCCGGCTCCGACTAGGTTGAAGGCACCATAGCCCGGCTCCGACTAGGCTGGAGGCACCATAGCCCGGCTCCGACTAGGCTGGAGGCACCATAGCCCGGCTCCGACTAGGCTGGAGGCACCATAGCCCGACTCCGACTAGGTTGGAGGCACCATAGCCCGGCTCCGACTAGGTTGGAGGCACCATAGCCCGGCTCCGACTAGGTTGGAGGCACCATAGCCCGGCTCCGACTAGGTTGGAGGCACCATAGCCCGGCTCCGACTAGGTTGGAGGCACCATAGCCCGGCTCCGGCTAGGCTGGAGGCACCATAGCCCGGCTCCGGCTAGGTTGGAGGCACCATAGCCCGGCTCCGACACCCGGCTCCGACTAGGCTGGAGGAACCATAGCCCGGCTCCGACACCCGGCTCCGACTAGGCTGGAGGCACCATAGCCCGGCTCCGACTAGGCTGGAGGCACCATAGCCCGGCTCCGACACCCGGCTCCGACTAGGCTGGAGGCACCATAGCCCGGCTCCGACTAGGCTGGAGGCACCATAGCCCGGCTCCGACACCCGGCTCCGACTAGGCTGGAGGCACCATAGCCCGGCTCCGACTAGGCTGGAGGCACCATAGCCCGGCTCCGACTAGGCTGGAGGCACCATAGCCCGGCTCCGACTAGGCTGGAGGCACCATAGCCCGGCTCCGACACCCGGCTCCGACTAGGCTGGAGGCACCATAGCCCGGCTCCGACTAGGCTGGAGGCACCATAGCCCGGCTCCGACACCCGGCTCCGACTAGGCTGGAGGCACCATAGCCCGGCTCCGACTAGGCTGGAGGCACCATAGCCCGGCTCCGACACCCGGCTCCGACTAGGCTGGAGGCACCATAGCCCGGCTCCGACTAGGCTGGAGGCACCATAGCCCGGCTCCGACACCCGGCTCCGACTAGGCTGGAGGCACCATAGCCCGGCTCCGACTAGGCTGGAGGCACCATAGCCCGGCTCCGACTAGGTTGGAGGCACCATAGCCCAGCTCCGACTAGGTTGGAGGCACCATAGCCCGGCTCCGACTAGGTTGGAGTCACCATAGCCCGGCTCCGACTAGGTTGAAGGCACCATAGCCCGGCTCCGACTAGGTTGAAGGCACCATAGCCCGGCTCCGACTAGGCTGGAGGCACCATAGCCCGGCTCCGACTAGGCTGGAGGCACCATAGCCCGGCTCCGACTAGGCTGGAGGCACCATAGCCCGACTCCGACTAGGTTGGAGGCACCATAGCCCGGCTCCAACTAGGTTGGAGGCACCATAGCCCGGCTCCGACTAGGTTGGAGGCACCATAGCCCGGCTCCGACTAGGTTGGAGGCACCATAGCCCGGCTCCGACACCATGCTCCGACTAGGCTGGAGGCACCATAGCCCGACTCCGACTAGGTTGGAGGCACCATAGCCCGGCTCCGACTAGGTTGGAGGCACCATAGCCCGGCTCCGACTAGGTTGGAGACACCATAGCCCGGCTCCGACACCCGGCTCCGACTAGGCTGGCGCCGGCGGCAGTGTGTGCGTGTGCACGGTACCTAAAGCAAATATGTCGCACAGCTGTAATGGCAAAGTTCAGCATACCATCAACCACCCATTTTAAAGGAGTTGTTGAGTGAGCTAGGGTGTTTTCATAATTTCTTTATTTGTTTTACCTATTTGTTCAAAATAGCTCGTCATACTTGTTCAGCTTGTGCCCTAATTATTCAGGATCTTGCCAAATACAACTGAATGTGTTTGTAACAACATGCGCCCGCCTGTGCACCCCGACTAACATCAGCGACAAATATCCGCGTTCCAGACCGGGCTGGGTTCGGTTCACGGCTCACCCTCAACGCCCCGCTCCCCTACCCCCTCCTCCTCCCCGCTACAGTCACGGCCGTCCACCCCCGCCGGGCGTGGCCGCCGCCGCCGCGCAGCCAGTACCACCATCGCTGCAGCCAGCCAGCGATGAGGGCGCTCTCCCGGACAGTGCGTGCGGCTGACCGCGGCGCGGCTAGGGTCCCCCTCCCCTCCAACCCCGCCGCGCCGCGCCGCGCCACGCCGCGCCGGGGGACGCTGCGCCGGCCGAGCCGCGTCTGGTGCCGGGATGGCCAGAAACTCAGTTAGCCTTATCTCATGTACGATAACTAACGACGTCCGCTCCCCTCCCCCCGCCGCCATTTGGAGCCCGAGCCGCTACGGGTGTGTTGTTACAGGTCTGCTCCCTGGTGACACCAGGGAGCAGACAACAGGGACGGAGAGCTGCTAAAACAGGGACGGAGAGCTGCTAAACCAGGGACGGAGAGCTGCTACGAGTAGAACAATATGCATTTCTCAGCCATCGTAGAACTACCACGAAATCGTTTAATCATATGCGTGCATGCAGAGCGATTAAATGAGGCATACCATGGTCAGAAACCAGAAGAGCTGCTCCAGGGTTGATGATGTTTAAAGGTTTATGGGCACGCCAATAGCTTTGGAAATTTGGCGTCCACTGTTGCTCAAGTTCAATAAATATAGATTAACTATCCTGTAAGTAAGTAAGAGGTTTGATCCATGAGTCAACAGTCCAAGGGGCTTTAAAATAACTTTGGACGGCGATAATTCGACCTTCGAAGCAACCGCGACTAGTGACCCCTCATCCACCATCCACCGTCCACCGACCGGTGCTCGGCTGCCGCCCCCGGCCTGAACCGCTCCAGTACCTCCCGCCTCCCCCTCCCACCTCCCCGCCGCCCCGCCGCCGCCGGCCAGCAGGGCGGGGACTGCACCAGCTCCGCCGCCATACCGCCGCCGCTGTGCCGGCCAGCCCTCCGCCGCCGCCGCCAGCCACCCCAGTCGGCGAACGGCGCGGCGGCGGCGGCGGCGGCGGCGGCGGTCCGCCGTTCTCAGTCGCGGACAGACAGCCGGCTCGGCGACAGCGGCACAGCTGCGCCGCCGGCGGCGGTGGGCAGCCGCAGCACGGAGCCGTCGGCTGCCGGCGTCGTGGCTGCTCGGAGTACAGAACTACGCAGCGTGGCGCGACCGTGACGCCCGCGACGCACAGGGATAGAAACACGCTGGCGATGGTGACGGACAGACTGTGTTTGTGAGGAACGAACTGTGGTCTAGGAGAGCGTTGCGCACGGGGAAACGAGTGCCGGTGGCTGGGTGTAATAATGTTGGATGTCGTGATAGTGTGCTGGACTGCTGGTGGTGCGAGTGGCTAAGCCGATGGACAGCAATGTGATAGTAAACAGAGATGTCAGTAGGTAGCCGAACACATTTTAAAGTATGTGCGAACCAGAGATGTGTCGGTGTGCGCCAGTGTGTGTGTGTGTGCTGCGCATCGCGAGCATATGCAACGTCGCTAGGGTCACCAGACCGTGTGTGGAACGGGTCCACAGTGCGTCTGCGCGTGCGGTGCTGTGCTGGGCGCTGGGTTCGTGCGGTGCTGTGCTGGGCGCTCGGCTCGTGCGGTGCTGTGCTGGGCGCTGGGCTCGTGCGGTGCTGAAAACGCGCAGACTTTAGGAAATCGGTCCGAGTGTGGCCGCGGTTGTGTATGAGGACGATATCTCTGTGTATGAGGACGATATCCCAAGGCGAACAGCGAGGGGAGTCGCATTCGTCCAATGAAGCTCTATACGACCCGAGAATAAAAAGCTGTTAGGTAGCTGCTAAAATGACAGTGAAATTATCAAACAACGTTGTGTAATTTAATGGTTTCCATAAATTTATTAAACCTCCGCATTTTCTCATTACCATAAATATTAAAGCTACAGATTTTCTCATTAGGATGATTTATAACTTGCTCTGGGTAAGCCATAAATACCCATTACTCCAAGTTAGCCAGCTGTGCCAAACACCTGCTCTATAGCGCATGTGTTCACTCAGCCGTGCCACTAAGTGAAAATGTATGTGTCTACCATGTCACGCAGCGTGTAATAAATTTACATCACGATCAATCATAGTTTTGAATCGAGTACAGCACCACAGCGACAGCATCTTCAGATTCTGGTCTGGGAAACGACAGCCTCTGACGATTTTATCGTCTGAATGTCTCACCTGTCCAGAATCCGCATTCAATTCTTCCCTCAATTCTTCCCAACTATTGCACATGTCCTTATCTAAATTTCCTGACGGCCTTAGCAGATTTTTCTGTTTGAAGGTCATGAAAGCTTCTGTAGATTTTTGAACGTCATGAAAATGAAAGCCTGTAGCTTTTCTTGTCTGGGACCTGCTGAGTCGGCACGCCCTAAAATCCTAATAAAGAAACAAGATTCGACAGCTTTTGCAGATTTTCTGCTCTGAATATCCTCACTATCCATACCCCCCTCTCAACCCCTCCCTTCCCCCTTCCCCCTTCCCTCTCCCCCTTCCTCCCCCCCCCCCCCCCCACCACACACACACACACACACACACTTCCCCGCCACTCACGACCTGGCCAGGTATTCAGACCTCCGAACTGACTCAGCACCTCAGCCGTTGTCGCCCATCGCCAGCCAGCCAGCCCGCCCCGCCCGCCAGCCCGCCCGCCAGCCCGCCAGCCCGCCAGCCCGCCAGCCCGCCAGCCCGCCCGCCCGCCAGCCAGCCCGCCAGCCCGCCAGCCCGCCAGCCCGCCAGCCAGCCCGCCAGCCAGCCCGCCAGCCAGCCCGCCAGCCAGCCAGCCCGCCAGCCAGCCCGCCAGCCAGCCCGCCAGCCAGCCAGCCCGCCAGCCAGCCCGCCAGCCAGCCCGCCAGCCAGCCCGCCAGCCCAGCCCGCCAGCCCAGCCCGCCAGCCAGCCCGCCAGCCAGCCCGCCAGCCAGCCCGCCAGCCAGCCCGCCAGCCAGCCCGCCAGCCAGCCCGCCAGCCAGCCCGCCAGCCAGCCAGCCAGCCAGCCAGCCAGCCAGCCCGCCAGCCCGCCAGCCCGCCAGCCCGCCAGCCCGCCAGCCCGCCAGCCCGCCAGCCAGCCAGCCAGCCAGCCAGCCAGCCAGCCAGCCAGCCAGCCAGCCAGCCAGCCAGCCAGCCAGCCAGCCAGCCAGCCAGCCAGCCAGCCAGCCAGCCAGCCAGCCAGCCAGCCAGCCAGCCAGCCAGCCAGCCAGCCAGCCAGCCAGCCAGCCAGCCCGCCCACCCGCCCAGCCCGCCATCCAGCCGCCCGCCAGCCCGCCAGCCAGTCAGACCCGTCGCCAGCTCAGTCAGACCCGTCGCCAGCTCAGTCACGGTTAACTACCAGCCTCGGCGGCAGGAGAGCCAACGCCAACAAACCCTCTGCAGACGACCTAATGTCAGGAGGCGGCGGCGGCGGCGGCGGCGGCGGCGGCGGCGGCGGCGCCTGGGTCAGGCAGAGCGGCCAGAGTGGGGCGGACAGAGAGCGGGCAGAGTGGGGCGGGCAGAGAGCGGGCAGAGTGGGGCGGGCAGAGAGCGGGCGGGCAGACAGGCAGACGGCCTGGCAGGCCCTGGTTGGGAGAAGGGAGGTATGGCTATGGGTGACGTGTCGCGTGCCTTAAACGCAACACATAGGACAGCCGGGAGAGAGGGAGAGGAGAGAGAGAGAGAGGGAGACGCTCGATTAGCTCGTTGTTGATTGGGGTTTAGGGGCGCTCCGACAACGAAGGTCACATGGCGCCCAATAATTTTTGCGCCATGTGACCTTCGTCGATTAGCTCGACGGACAGGTAAAGAAAGGGACGGTGTTCCTCCGTTGTCGTGACATTTTTAACAGAAAAACGAGTACCTAACGTTCGAATTTTGCACAGAAAATTTGACTTAACTTGCTACGCTCAGAGCGGTCAGTTTCACAAAATACAAACCAACATCCACTCCAGAAATAACTCGGCAACTGGTATCAATCGATATTCTCCGCCGACTTGCTGGCTGATGTGTGGCCTAGTGCGTGTTGCCAGGCATCACAAAGGCCGTCACACATACACATAGCGGACAGCGTGTCCCAGGTGTGTAAACACTACATATACCACGTGACGTGCCGAGCTCGGCGGCCCTCCGTTGGTAACTCGCAGTCCGGCAGACTGAGAATCAGTCGGAACGTGCATCAAATCAGTCAGCCAGTCAGAATCAAACCAGCCAGTCAGAATCAAACCAGTCAGAATCACACCAGCCAGTCAGAATCAAACCAGTCATAATCACACCAGCCAGGCAGAATCAAATGAGACCATTCAGCAGCCTCCATTCGGCAGCCGTCAATCGCGCAGCACAATCAGTCGGCGCCGTGATCGATCGGTGGCTCCGCGAGAGCCCGTTCAGCGGCCAGTGCACGCATCCATCATCACTGCTCATCGCTCAACATCGCTCAACATCGCTCAACATCGCTCAACATCGCTCAACATCGCTCAACATCGCTCAACATCGCTCACCATCGCTCACCATCGCTCACCATCGCTCACCATCGCTCACCATCGCTCACCATTGCTCAACATTGCTCAACATTGCTCAACATCGCTCAACATTGCTCAACATCGCTCAACATTGCTCAACATTGCTCAACATCGCTCAACATCGCTCAACATCGCTCAACATTGCTCAACATCGCTCAACATCGCTCAACATTGCTCAACATCGCTCAACATCGCTCAACATCGCTCAACATTGCTCAACATCGCTCAACATCGCTCAACATTGCTCAACATTGCTCAACATTGCTCAACATCGCTCAACACCGCCCACACAGTTCAACCTGGGCGGCAGAGCCGACCAATCCACGCCGAGCCACGCGAAGCCACGCCGGCGTTACGTTCGTCACCGCCACGCGCAAAGACCGCGCGTTTGTCAGTTGGAACATTACTGACAAACCAAATGTGACACCACGTGACACAGCGATTTGTTTTGACAAATATATGAGATGAGATTAGATGAAGCACCTTCGACACTTGGGCTTCGCTCGCGACGTCGACTGACAACAACACGAGCGCGCGCCCCCCTCCCCCAGAGAAGATGTCAACAAATCAGCGCTGACTGCGCTTTCCGTCAGATGGCGCCAGTCCCACGAGATAAACAGGACAGTGACGCCTGGCGGTACACGGCCGCTCCGATACAGCCTCCTCTCAAATCCACAGCTGGGCACCACACGGCCCTGCTAGAAATCGGCAAACGGAGGAGCAGGACAACAGAACAATAGGAAGGATGGTAAAGCGAGGCAAGGAAGAATGGTAAAGCGAGGAACAGGAGGAACAGGAGGAACAGGAGGAGAACAGGAGGATCGGTGTCCAGTGTTGGATTTGTCATGTCATGACCTGGTCCCGGAGAGTAAAAATCCATTGGTGGAGAGTAAAATTGTATTGTCAGGCAAGTTAAGATTTGTATTTTTGATTTAATTATTTTACTTGGTAAGTAAAAAATCCTGATTTGTAATAGATATGAAATCCTTGTGAGGAAAATTGAGTTATATTTTAACTACAATGTCGGTAAGATCAGGCGAAAAGACAGCAAATTTCCTGAACAAATATGAAGAGAGCAAAATTCTTTGGACCCAAAAAGTCCAGAAAATGGCCCAAATGCCAAGGCTGTCGGTGTCTGTTGTTCCTGATGTCCGATAATCGCCCAACGAGCGAAATGGCGAGTCATCACGAAAATGGGTTTGCGATCACCGACTCCATCCCTCTCCTCTCCTTTGGCTAATTCCACATTTTCACATTTCAATTTCAAACAAAGATAACGACCTAACAATGCCCTACATTGCCCGTGAGTACATCCTATAAAACAATATCAACCAAATATCAACAATCACCATCTCTTCACACCCAAATCAAACCACCGCATCGGCCAAATCTCCCTCCCCGCCGACTCCCACTCGTGGCAATATGTATACTAAACAGACCGGCCCATTCCGTCGCCGTTATACCCGGCAAACGAACTCAGATCCCAGCCGTTATCCCCGGCAAACGAACTCAGCTCCCAGCAGTTATCCCCGGCAAACTGTCTCAGATCCCAGCCGTTATCCCCGGCAAACGACCTCAGATCCCAGCCGTTATCCCCGGCAAACGAACTCAGCTCCCAGCCGTTATCCCCGGCAAACGAACTCAGATCCCAGCCGTTATCCCCGGCAAACGAACTCAGATCGCAGCCGTTATCCCCGGCAAACTCACTCAGATCCGGGCCGTTAACCCCGGCAAACTCTCAGATCCGAGCCGTTTGCTGGCAAACGATCGCTCCCGGAACCCGGCTGTCTCCGGAACTTGTCCGTCTCACTTCCCATCTCGCTTCGCCTCGCTCCCCGCTCATCTGCGCCTCACTCTCCGCTCATCTCCGGCTTCCAGTCTCGGGCTAAACTCCTACACTGCTCGCTTCGGCTTCGGCTTCGGCTTCGGCTTCGGCTTCGGCTTCGGCTCTAGCTCTAGCTCTAGCTCTAGCTCTAGCTCTAGCTCTAGCTCTAGCTCTAGCTCTAGCTCTAGCTCTAGCTCTAGCTCTAGTTCTAGTTCTAGCTATAGCTCCCGCCCCGGCGAAGCTTCCGGCTTCAGTTTCCCAGCAGACGACAGCCGCTGCAAAGTTTCCCGACGGCGACGAACTTGACGCCGCCTCATCTCCCGGGATTGCTTCTGCAGATGTCGTCACATCGGCACACAACTACGGCACCAATTAACGGCACAAGCGAAAAATCACGGCGAAACCTCACAGGCGTGAAATCATCACAGTGTCGTTACTTCTCTATGTAATGCCTTGTATGGAATTATTTTGATCGCTGATGTACCAGGGCACTATGACTTCCTGGTGTGCATTGCCTTCACGAAAATACGGCGTGAATAATTCCCCACGCCACGGAGTAAAATAATAATTATTTAATCTTATGAAAAGCTGTGAATGTAATGCTTTGATCACTGATCAAACGACGGTGGGAGGTCAACATCTTTACCAAGGTTTACCAAGGTTACCAAGGTCAACATCTCACTTCCAACCGTACGACGTATCTCGCAACGCACGATCCAACGTCCAGAGCCAGCTTTGTTCTCAGCGTTTTGTCGTGCAAATGGTGCGGCGCGGAGTGTGAAGCTATAATATAGCATCTGAAGTCTACCATAGCACCGGGAGCCTTGCAGTTACCATGGGCCTTGCATTACCAGTTTACTCAGGCCATGGCGATGCCGATAATATACAAAGTAGCTCGTTTTAGGGCGTGAAACACAAAATCTAGTCTAATTTTCGCGCAAAGCGTTATCGATTTTCCACCAGTGCATGATAACCACACAGCACTGCACCCCAGCCACAATTTTAGATTTTGCACCTTCAGTTACATATTTCACGTATTATTTTGGATAATTAGGCCTGCATGATCAGTTGAATCAAGGTCATATTATCGTTGAATTGCATTTAGAAACTCACAAAACGTTATTTTATTTTCCTTCTCGTCTAGCTAGCTATCACCAGGTGAGGCCTCTCCGGCCTCAGCAGATCTCTCCGCCCTGAGCTCGTGTCCACAACACAGCCCCCCCCCCCCCCCCCCCGTACCCCGTAAACCCTACCGGCCTCAGCTTCGCTCTGCCAGCGCCAGCCTCTCCGCCGCCCTGAGCTCGTGTTCTCAGAGCACAGCCCCCACACCGTGGCCAGTGATGGTGATTGGGTAACTCCGGGCCACATTGGACCGGGGAAGCCCGCCAGCCCGGACGGCGCCAGCGCGACTATGTCTGGTCACCGGGGGACGGAGTCGACGGGTCACCAGAATCAGAAGGGTACGGGGAGGTCATGAGCAGTACGGGGAGGTCATGAGGGGTACGGAGAGGTCACGAGGGTACGGGAGGTCATGAGGGTATGGGGAGGTCATGAGGGTATGGGGAGGTCATGAGGGTATGGGGAGGTCACGAGGGTACGGGGTCATGAGGGTACGGGGAGGTCACGAGGGTACGGGGAGGTCGCAAGGATACGAGGTCATGAGGGTACGGGGAGGTCATGAGGGTACCGGGAGGTCACGAGGGGTACGGGAGGTCACAAGGATACGGGAGGTCACGAGGGTACGGGATGTTACGAGGTTATGGGAGGTCAGAATGGTTCGAACCAGTCATCAGACGTGCCGGGACGGTTGGCTGGGTAGACGAACCGTCGTGTTGAAGAGCCGGCTGCTGTCAGAATTCGACAGAAATCCATTTGGCGTTATATTGGCTCATGATTTGGCCATTTGTCTCAGTCTCGCAGACGTGCAACGATCGGTGCGGCAGCCAGCTGGTCCAGCTGGTATCCAGCTGGTCTCCAGCTGGTCCAGTGGCAGATATTGAACACGAAATCAGGACCAATCTACGACCAAGTGAGGTCGAGTCGGATCAGATCAGGTCGGGTCAGGTCGGGTCCGGTTGGGTCAAGTACCAAGCTGTCCTGTAAGGTCGGGTCACTCACCGGCTGCCTCTAGCAGGGCCTCGAGGCGGGCGCGGGTCTCTGGTGTGACGCTGGCTAGGTCGGCCGGCTCGGCAGTCTCCGCGTCCAGCAGAAACTGAGGAGACAGTAGGCGGGTGGAGTCGGACGCACCGTCCAGCTGAAACGGGCTCACCTGCCGGCAGAGGAGAGGGGGTCGGTGTCATCTACTGGCACACACTGGCACATACTGGCACATATAGGCACATATCGGCACACACTGGCACATACTGGCACATACTGGCACACACTGGCACATACTGGCACATACTGGCACACACGGAGACAGACAGACAGACAGACAGACAGACAGACAGACAGACAGACAGACAGACAGACAGACAGACAGACAGACAGACAGACAGACAGACAGACAGACAGACAGACAGACAGACAGACAGACAGACAGACAGACAGACAGACACAGACAGACAGACAGACAGACAGACAGACACAGACAGACAGACAGACAGACAGACAGACAGACAGACAGACAGACAGACACAGACAGACAGACAGACAGACAGACAGACAGACAGACAGACAGACAGACAGACAGACAGACAGACAGACAGACAGACAGACAGACAGACAGACAGACAGACAGACAGACAGACAGACAGACAGACAGACAGACAGACAGACAGACAGACAGACAGACAGACAGACAGACAGACAGACAGACAGACAGACAGACAGACAGACAGACAGACAGACAGACAGACAGACAGACAGACAGACAGACAGACAGACAGACAGACAGACAGACAGACAGACAGACAGACAGACAGACAGACAGACAGACAGACAGACAGACAGACAGACAGACAGACAGACAGACAGACAGACAGACAGACAGACAGACAGACAGACAGGCAGACAGACAGACAGACAGACAGACAGACAGACAGACAGACAGACAGACAGACAGACAGACAGACAGACAGACAGACAGACAGACAGACAGACACAGACAGACAGACAGACAGACAGACAGACAGACAGACAGACAGACAGACAGACACAGACAGACAGACGACAGGCTGCGGGGACAACAGAGGGGCAGAGTTACATACCGACAGTCACACACAGAAACACAGGGAGGGACAACAGAGGGACAGAGTTACATACCGACAGTCACACACAGAAACACAGGGAGGGACAACAGAGGGACAGAGTTACATACCGACAGTCACACACAGAAACACAGGGAGGGACAACAGAGGGACATAGTTACATACCCACAGTCACACAGAAACACAGGGAGGGACAACAGAGGGGCAGAGTTACATACCGACAGTCACACACAGAAACACAGGGAGGGACAACAGAGGGACAGAGTTACATACCGACAGTCACACACAGAAACACAGGGAGGGACAACAGAGGGACAGAGTTACATACCGACAGTCACACACAGAAACACAGGGAGGGACAACAGAGGGACAGAGTTACATACCGACAGTCACACACAGAAACACAGGGAGGGACAACAGAGGGACATAGTTACATACCCACAGTCACACAGAAACACAGGGAGGGACAACAGAGGGACAGAGTTACATACCGACAGTCACACACAGAAACACAGGGAGGGACAACAGAGGGGCAGAGTTACATACCGACAGTCACACACAGAAACACAGGGAGGGACAACAGAGGGGCAGAGTTACATACCGACAGTCACACACAGAAACACAGGGAGGGACAACAGAGGGACAGAGTTACATACCGACAGTCACACACAGAAACACAGGGAGGGACAACAGAGGGGCAGAGTTACATACCGACAGTCACACACAGAAACACAGGGAGGGACAACAGAGGGACAGAGTTACATACCGACAGTCACACACAGAAACACAGGGAGGGACAACAGAGGGACACCTCACGTAACCTCACGATCACCTCACGTAACATCGCGACGGGCACGTAATAGCCGCTGGTACTGTGAGTCACATCGTGTACAATGTACGAGAAAGTGGATGTGCTGGCACGTCTAAATAAGAGGGACAGAGTCACATACCGACACAGAGACAGAGAGAAGTGTTGGCCTGCGGTCCCGCCGAGGGACACCAACATGACATGGCCGCATACCGCGGAGAGGCACGAGCTCATCAACTGCACCTCATTCCCACCAAATGTCGTGACGTCAGACCCCAGACAGAATACTTCTCAAGACCGACGTGCACTTCAACCACCCTTAGCTGGCGGCTAAACCATTCCCGCAGACAGCCATATCCGCACCGACAGCCATACTCCAGCAACCACTAACCCCACCGCCCGCCACCTAGCGTGAAAGTAAATAAACAGCCCCGATTACTAATTAACTATGTCATAACAAAGGTGCCGGTGACTCAGCCTACCGACCGACGGCTGGATATTCGGGGCACGACCGCTCCAGGGCTGTTTCATCACAGTGTAGTGGCCCACACGCCAACGGATGATGATTCACAGGGATAGTTTGGCTGAGGAGCAGCCGTGACGCCAGAATGTGACGGGTTACAGGAGTTCATGACGGCATTTCCGAGAAGAGAGGATGGGAGACCAGTGTGGCACGTGGCGAGGTCGTTGACCCGTGCTTCGAAGCTGGTGAAAATATGTCATGTTTACGTTCTGTTGAGTCTACCACGGCTAAATGCAAGGCCATGCAAGGCTACAACCGAGGCCCAGTGAGGCAAATAGAAACGTGACCCGACCAAATGGAAAAGAATATGTTGGAAAGACTACTTCAAACAAGGAACTTCCGATTAACCTTCAATAATCCATAGCAACCAGTCACTCAAAAATAAGCCATAAAAACTACACCTTGAAGTAGCATATACTTCAAAATCGACTACTGAAGGAAACCCTATCAAGACAATGCTTGCCGTCATTACCTACAAAGGAACTTGAAACATGTTAGGGTAGGATTAACGGTGCCCAATCAATTACATGAGCAAATACATACGATACCACCGTCCTTAAAACACGCTACCGTGCTTAGCAACACACTACAAGGCCACTCCACATTCAACATGCAAGAAAACAATGACTTGCGGAACCAGTTGCCGGCACATACTTGCGGAACCAGTTGCCGGCACATTTCACGCGAATGCCGGTTTCACAGTCCATCTCGGGAAAACCCAACATTCCCGGGTGTCAGGCCGACATTGCCTTCCACGGGCAACGCGTCGTGCACACCGCCACACCGTTAAAACTGTAGTGTCATGTCATGGTACCTGGGATACCCTGCTTCATGGCAGTGCCTCTACGCTAGGGGACGGGTGGTAACCTTCGTGGTAACGGTGGAAACAGATATGGTAACGGTGGAAACAGATATGGTAACGGTGGAAACAGATATGGTAACGGTGGAAACAGATATTGTAACGGTGGAAGCATATATGGTAACGGTGGAAACAGATATGGTAACGGTGGAAACAGACATGGTAATGGTGGAACCAGATATGGTAACGGTGGAAACAGATATGGTAACGGTGGAAACATATGGTAACGGTGGAAACATATATAGTAACGGTGGAAACATATATGGTAACGATGGACACAGATATGGTAACGGTGGAAACATGGTAACGGTGGAAACATATGGTAACGAAAAACATCATGGTGACCCATGACAACGGCGGTAATACCGAGGACCATGCAATTCCCATGGTGACATCACCACAGCATGGTAACCCACGGTTACGGCATGGTAACTTGATAGTACCAGCTTGGTAACATCATGGTAACGTCTGCAACAGGCGGAAACCTCATGGAAAGGACAGCAATTAGCGATAACCTCATGGTCGTGGTAGTTTCATGGTAACTGTGTGGTAATTTCATGGTAACGGCAGTAAAAACATCCGAACCGAGCCAACGGAAATTTCCATCCCAGAATCTCCCTCACAAACAGGCTTTATCAGTCACCCTCAAAGTGGCCGAACCGTCGAAACCGCCAATAAAGCCCGGTCCTCACCGCACCCGACCCATTCGGACGGCCGCGCGGCGCACGCACCCGGACGGACGGCGCAAAAGTCGGGCTGGTCCGTCCACTCCCTCCCCTTGTCCAGGTAGGGTGCGGGAGCCGCGCGGGTCAGCTGTTTGCGTCCGCCGGAAAGCGACCCTGTCAGGCACGGGCGTATAGCTGCGGATGGATACACTGGCGTTCCTTGAATTGATAAGTTGTCTGCGAAGTTGCGTCAGCTGTCCTTTGTCCTAAAATCGACTATTCTTTAAAAATGTAAAGTTTTGAGCGAAATTGCAAACAAAAAGTACGGGCTCATATTCATATTTGACCTTAACTTAAGAATCCTAAGTACCCACAAGATCCATCTCGTGTAAATATGTCGATTGCCACATGTTTTGTCTCGATCTGACAATTGGTTTGGGAGATAGACAGGTGTGCAAAATCTGCCCCCTCCCAAGCGGGTCGCGTTTGGCTGCCGACCCCAGCGGACGGACGCTCAAAGTCGGAATAGATCCGAGTTTTCCCCGCGTGTCCACGGACGTCAGACGGGCGTCTCTTTGCTGCCCCAATGGTCCCCGGTCCTAACCGCACCCGTCAGGAATGTCTACTTGGGGATCGCCGGAGGGGACAGAAGGGGTCCGGACCATTGTCCAGGCGGGCGCAGGCGGCGTAAACAGGGTCGGGGCCGGCACTGACGGGTGCGGTGAGGACCGGGACGGGTGCGGTCCCCCATTCATGACCGGACCGCGCCTGGCTGGTCCCGGGGTCGGTAGCAGATGGACGCTAAGCGCGGTCCTAATGACACAGTCGACCCTGCACCCTCCCCGTCCCCCTCCCTTCCTCCCTCCCTCCCGAGTCCTCGGGACGCTTCGGGAGCTCCAGGGACAGCATTCCAACCCCACCCCGTTAACAATCCCCCGCTAACCATCCAGCCGGACCTCAGCAGGCGTTTCCTGAGTCTCCGCCATCTTTTGTCCTCTCCCCAGGCGTCTCCCTCGTCTCCACCCGTTCTCCACGGGGCGCAGGGCGGTGACGCCCCGCCCCGCCGCCCCCCTCCCCCCTCCTCCTCCTCAGAACAGCGGGGACGGGAGCGGACAGGTACAGCAGGTACCAGAGGTAGCAGGTAATAAGACGCGATAACTGAGAACAGGAATAAGACGCGATAACTGAGGGCAAGGAAGGAGTCCCGTTCTGCGCGGAGAAGGCGGCGCGATGACTGCGCTCGGGAGATGTGACAAGAGTCGGGAGAGACTGGTTCAATACCCCGGGGTCTGCCAGCAGGCAGCTGTGGCGGCTGATCAGGTGCTGGGTCTCCGCGGCCCGCCGCATCGCTCGTCCCCGCTCCTCCCTTCTCCTCCCTTCTCCTCCCTTCTCCTCCCTTCTCCTCCCTTCTCCTCCCTTCTCCTCCCTTCTCCTCCATGGCACCTGACTGACGGACGCCAAACTATTTATATCAACCAACGCTGTTTTTATATTGGTTATCTGCTGAGCGCAGTTATGGGGAAATTCGAAGCAAGTCGTGGCCAAGTGGAGATGTTCGTGATTGTTAGCGTTCAAAGTTTTCCCCAATATGGTGGTTTCGCTGTTCGAAGTTCGTATCTGCGGCACTTAAGCCCAGGCTGAGATCATCACCTTCTCAACGTGAAGGCTGGTCCATCAGTAAATCCGCTAGACTTGTCTAAAAACAAAAGAACTCTTACAAATCATGAATTCGGTTGAGCTCAGCTCCAACACAACGAAAAAGCGTGAACACAGCACGAGTCGGTAACGACAACCGCCAGTAATTCGAAAATACCTCTCGTCCTTTTCTCCAAGTCTCCAACAGTGATTACCACTCTGGCCATCACCTCTATCCCCCTCCGCAATACCCCCGTCCTCTCTACATGGCCACGTCATCTCTTCATCAGAGGCGTCACCTGGCGAGCGCGAGCATCAGCGTCCCGGCGGGGCCGTACCCGGGGCCGCGCGCCGCCCCCGTTTACCACCGGTGCCTGCCTGTACCGGTCTGAGGTGCCCATCCCCTCTCTCCCTCTTTCCTCCCTCCCGTCCCGCTCCGCTCTCCCTCCCTCCCATTCGCCGTCCGCCGCTGGCCGGCTGGCCAAGGTGACGTCCGCCGCCGCTGCCGCCGCCGGCACGGCATGGGTTCGCCGACGCCTGGAGTCGCCTGCCCGGCTCGCCGCCGCCGCCGCCGGCTGTGGTGGCGGTGGCGGCGTGTCGTGAGCCAGACCTCATGGCTGGACGGACACGGAGGCGCCGACCGCAGCGTGCCGGCAGGGAAGGGCGAAAAGCGGGGAGGGGGAGGGAGGGAGGGAGGGAGGGAGGGAGGGAGCGGGTTGAAAGAAGAAGGGTTATGTATGAGAGGGAGAGGGTGAAGAGGGGAGGGAAAGGGAGAAAGAGGAAAGGAAATAGTGGAGTGAGGAAGAGAGAGGGATGAGCAAAGACGGACAACAGAGGCATGGGTAGAGGGTGTACACGCCACGTGACGGAGAGAAGGTATGCGGGGAAGGGAAGGAGTGGTAAGAGAAGGTGGTGAAGGTGGCGAAGGAGTGGGAAGAGAAGGTGGTGAGATAAGGGATGGGACGGGTCCGTAAGGAAAGGACGGTGGGCGACGGCGGAGGAGAGCAACGCGGAGCGGTGGTACAGACTAGAGGTGCAGAAAATACTAAATATTTGGTCACAGCCCAGTCACGGCCACAGCATGAGCTGCCAAGTCACAGATTTAGTCACGGCGCTGCAATGCTAACCCTATAACGCTGGCCTGGCCAGTCACAGCTTCAGTCACGACCGTAGCCAGGTCTGGTCCCAGCGCTGGGCCGCCGGGACCAGAATTCTGCAGCTCTAGTACAGCCAGTCCAGCACAGGAACGGGGTGGCGGAACAGAGGCAGGGCAGCACCGATGGAATGGAGGGAGGAGACACCGCGCGGCACCGCCTCGGGGCAGGGCGGCTGGGCAGCGGCGGGGCGGCGGTATCACCCAAGTGATAACGGCCCGACACCGGCACACATGGAAGTCGTCAACAGGAAGACGGGGAAGCCGGGGCCGGAGCAGGTGTTTACCACGAGCGGGCGGGAGACGCGTCCACGGGACGCCAACGGACACGTGACGCTGGTAGAGAAGGTCCAGCACCCACAGGCCAGTCCGGTAGGCGCTGATAGAGAAGGTCCAGCACCCACAGGCCAGTCAGGTAGGCGCTGGTAGAGAAGGCCCAGCACCGACAGGCCAGTCAGGTAGACGCTGGTAGAGAAGACCCAGCACCCACTGGCCACTCAGGTAGGCGCTGGTAGAGAAGGTCCTCTAGTACAGCCAGACCAGCACAGGAACGGGGTGGCGGAACAGAGGCAGGGCAGCACCGATTGAATGGAGGGAGGAGACACCGCGCGGCACAGCCTCGGGGCAGGGCGGCTGGGCAGCGGCGGGGCGGCGGTATCACCCAAGTGATAACGGCCCGACACCGGCACACATGGAAGTCGTCAACAGGAAGACGGGGAAGCCGGGGCCGGAGCAGGTGTTTACCACGAGCGGGCGGGAGACGCGTCCACGGGACGCCAACGGACGCGTGACGCTGGTAGAGAAGGTCCAGCACCCACAGGCCAGTCCGGTAGGCGCTGATAGAGAAGGTCCAGCACCCACAGGCCAGTCAGGTAGGCGCTGGTAGAGAAGGCCCAGCACCGACAGGCCAGTCAGGTAGACGCTGGTAGAGAAGACCCAGCACCCACTGGCCACTCAGGTAGGCGCTGGTAGAGAAGGTCCAGCACCCACAGGCCAGTCAGGTAGACGCTGGTAGAGAAGGCCCAGCACCCACAGGCCAGTGAGGTAGGCGCTGGTAGAGAAGGCCCAGCACCCACAGGCCAGTCCGGTAGGCGCTGGTAGAGAAGGCCCAGCACCCACAGGCCAGTCCGGTAGGCAGGCGCAGGGGTGCACGGATGCGGGACACGCGGAGACACGGTCACGCAGCCTCCCTAGGCCTCCCTGCGCCAAGGCAGTCAACAGAAGACCAACGCCGCAGACGACCAGATGCCGGCGGTGCTGAGGTACGAGCCAGCAGACTTACAATGCTCATCTGTGCTAGACACCGAGGGAGGGAGGCCTACAAAAAGACCACAGATGAGGCAAGATCTTATCAGCCACGTTCCTTCACCTTTGTTTCAAGCAAGAAGGCAGCGCTTTTTCAAACCCCACCATTATCAGACAAATAGCCAGAGAACCAAAGGAAAGGACATCCTCCCTCAGCGAACGAATCGTCCCAAGTCAATCTGCCCTAGGGACAAACGCCATCATTTTAATGAATCGTACCAACTGTATAGCTGCTCCCTCAGGAGTCCAGGGGGCCTATGCAAACCCCTGGCATACCGCTGGCATTCCAACCCTGCCTCAGTCTTAACGACGATCGGACCGACCGGCACCGAAAAATCCCGCACAAGGTCGCCTCCCCCTCCCCCGCCGCCTCCTCCCCCGCCGCCGCGCCGCGCCGCGCCGCGCCGCGCCGCGGCACGGCACGGCCGGACCAGAGCTCCAGAGCGGTGCAAACGAAAGGAAACTCGTCCGCCGTCAGCCGTCACCAGAGGCTGGAATGTACCGGTTCGGCAGACATAACGAGCAGACACGGCCGGTGGACCGGACGTTATGTAGAGTGCACAGTTTCTTTTTATTTTCTTTTGATTGGGGTTTAGGGGCGCTCCGACAACGAAGGTCACATGGCGCCCAGAGTTCACAGTTTCGTGTGCGTGTTTACTTGGTGTGTTGGTTTGGAGAGCGCTTGGTGTGGTCCTTTCACTCATAAATAATGGTAGGAGTTAAATAAACAGCCAAATAAAAATATTACTAAGCAACAAATGAATTAACAGAAGGCACCATAAAAGAAAACAAACAAAAAGAATGTTACGAGTTAAATAAACAGACAAATAAAAATACCAGCAAGCAAAAATGAATGAGCAAACAGACTCCAAAACGCAAGGAACA